>WNWK01028440.1:0-25390 GCA_009830355.1 Cherax destructor | reverse complement strand
TAATTTTATTAAAAAAATTTTTTTTATATATTTTTTTTTTTGGAAGGATTAATTGTATTTCCATTATTTTTAGGGAAAAAAATTAAAAGCCTTCGAACTTTTACTTAAAACAAGCCCGGGGCGGTTAAATTCGAATGGCGAGGGCCCCATTTCTGATATTTTCCCAATATATCAAATGAGACCAAAAAAACGAATAACCAAAAAAACCATACGAAAATGAAAACCCACAAGTCGCTCTTTTAAGCCAAAAACATTGCATTTTTTTTCTCGTACTGCGTCCTGCAGGTTTTTTTATGTGGTCACACTGCATAGACCCATTCTCTGATTAGGAAAATTTGTGTGAGGAGCTGAGCTCGGATCATACTATGGGACTGTTACTGGTTAAAAGCCACAGTACAAAGAACTAATGCTAAAAGGGGTTAAAAAAGTGCTTTTGTATAACGTTTCTTAAAATTAAAATTACCTGCTGGTCCATGGGTTGGATAAGAGGAGGGTGTCGGGGGGCAAGAATTTCCTTTTAATGAAGCTGTATTCATTCCCAAAATTTTCCCCAAGCCTGGGGGGTAAGCGGAGTTTTGTTCATTACCAGAAGTGCCCAATGATAAGTTTTTTTTGAAAGGTCTGCTTCCCGGGGGGGAAACGCTTCATGTACCCACTCAGTAAGAACTCCCTTTTTCCCCAAGTTTTACTATTAGCCCTCCATTTTAAACTGAGTTTTTTTTTATCACATTTAAACACCATTGGGCAGATTGTAGACTAACAATGGCTTAATTTTACAGTCCCCACTAGCATTACCACAAACACGAATGTTACCTGTCTTTCATGGTAATGTTTTTTTTTTTGGGATGTAGGTTTTTTTGGCATTCTTTCCCAAAAAAGGGCGATTTGATCACAATTAAAACCTTGGGGAATAAATCCCAGTGCTCAGAGTTTTAAATTTAACAAACTTTTCAGCTTCACCCGGGCACCCCCCCCGCCTTACTACACTATGAACCCTTTTTTCTTCAACCTATCAAACCAGCCTACTTGCCTTAAATTCATCACTTTCAGTATGCCCGGGGTTCCACCGATCACTATATAGCGTTTTTTTTTTTTTGGGAAATTATTTTTCAGAAACACTGTCACTAATTGTTTTAAAAAATTCACATTAAAAAAGTTTGTCCATTTTTCAATTATCTGTGACCTTTTCACCCAAGAATTTTCCTCCTTTCCCACTTTGGGCCCCCTTTTATTCCCCCTTTTTTTTTTTTAATAGGGATGATATTCTATATTTCCAAACCATATTATGGCCGGTTCCACTTTCCTGCTTTACAATGAGTTTTTTTTTCCTTTAATTGTTGTTCTCACTGTTTCCCTTTTTAAAGGCTTATTAGGATTATTTTTTTTTAGCCATGATTACTTTTTGCAATGAAAATTTTAAAAATCATCTCAGAATAACAATGAAAAATGAAATATGCAGTTAACTCAATATTGTTTACCCTAATAATTAGACATAAAAATTTGCAGGACATGTAGTCATCACTGTGTTTCCATAATGCACTGTGTGGCCCCTTCACCTTAGTTTTTTTTAAAAGGTATGAAGAATTGTAGAAGACAAAAAGTTTTGATTAAAAAATATTGGTAGGTGGTGTTTTTGGGGGACAAAAATTGTCTTCTAGTATGTTGGACACAGTCATCAGTTGTTTACTAGTATGTTGGACACATTCATCAGTTGTGTACTAGTATTTTGGGACACAGTCATCAGTTGTGTACTAGTAGTTGGTAAACAGTCATCAGTTGTGTCCCAGTATGTTGACACAGGCATCAGTTTGTATAGTATGTTGGACACAGGCATCAGTTGTGTACTTTTGGGACACAGTCATCAGTTGTGTACTGTTGGACACAGTCATCAGTTGTGTACTGTTGACACAGTCATCAGTTGTGTACTGTTGACACAGTCATCAGTTGTTACTTTGGACACAGGCATCAGTTTGTACTGTTGGACAAGCATCAGTTGTGTACTAGTATTTTGGGACACAGTCATCAGTTGTGTACTAGTATGTTGGACACAGGCATCAGTTGTGTATGTTGGCACAGTCATTAGTTGTGAAATAGTATGTTGGAACAGTCATCAGTTGTGTACTAGTATGTTGGACACAGTCATCAGTTGTGTATTAGTATGTTGGACACAGTCATCAGTTGTGTATTAGTATGTTGGACACAGTCATCAGTTGTGTACTAGTATATTGACACAGGCATCAGTTGTGTACTGTTGGACACAGTCATCAGTTGTGTACTGTTGGACACAGTCATCAGTTGTGTACTGTTGGACACAGTCATCAGTTGTGTACTGTTGGACACAGTCATCAGTTGTGTACTGTTGGACACAGGCATCAGTTGTGTACTGTTGGACACAGTCATCAGTTTGTACTAGTATGTTGGACACAGTCATCAGTTGTGTACTAGTATGTTGACACAGTCATCAGTTGTGTACTAGTATGTTGGACACAGGCATCAGTTGTGTACTAGTATATTGGACACAGTTTAAAGGTTAAAGTGAAGAAGGCAAATTTACCACTACAGTGATGTCGGGAAGTCTTGCTAAATTATTCTTCTCACTCCTTTTAGGACCTATATTGACTGCAGTTTCATCACATTCAATAACTTGCACTTCAATAATATCAATATCTGTTTGACCAAAAAATAAAAAATGGAGCAAGAAGTATTTTGAGCCAAGCTCAAGTAGCAGTTACATGTCCTAAAAACTGTGAATGTATTCTGTGATGTGTTCATCTATTATAGCCTTTTGTAACATTTGCTGTCAGCTTTTTCTTGTTACATTTTTATCCTTTCCGTCAAAATAGATATTCTCCAAAGTTGTTTCGACACTGTCTCTTTCCTGACTGGTCGACTTGGTCCATGATAAGGTTTGGCTGTAATGCATCTGTAGTTCAGTAAAAAAATTTGCCTAGCATCTATTCTGTTCTTCAGTTGGTGAACTGAAGATGTTAAAATGTACTGTACAGTAAATGTATTGTCAGTGTTTTTGTGAATACAGTGGTCCCTCGGTTTTCGTGCATCTCCAAACTCGAACATTTATGTAAGTGTATTTTCGTAAGTGCTGTTGCAAGTGTATTTTTGGGTCTGAAATAGACTAACCTACGGACGTTATTTCTTAAGGAAGTAAATTCCTGAATGGCACTTGAGCAGCATTCTGGAACAATTTTCGCGAAACCGGGGGACCACTGTATAATAATAATCACATTATTATTATTATTATTTTTTTTTTATTATTATTACTTGATAGGTTATCTAAAAATTTTTTGTCTTTACAGTTAAAGTTTAGCAATAGGTCAAAGGTTTTAAAAAAAAATGCAAAGGTCAATTTCTGAAATTTTTTTGGTTTTTTTTTTTTTTGCATTTCCCCCCCTTTTTTATAAAAGGGTTTTAAAATGTCACCCCAGGGGATTTAATGACCAGGGGGTTTTTGGGGTTACAGGAAAGGGGGTTTGGGGGGGGAAAAAAAAAGGAAGAAGGGGGAAAAGGGGGAAAAATAAGAAAAAAAAGTTAGCATACGAGGGTTTTACAAAGTAAAAGTGATGCCAGGAGGGAAAAAAAAAAAAGGGGGGTTTTAAAGGGGGGATGAAGAATGTAAAAAGAGAAAAATGAGAGGGGGGGTTTTGGATGTTATCAAAAAATTTTTTTGAAAATAAGAAAGTTTTGGAGTGAGAGTAATGAGTTGATAAAGCCTAGGGAACGGGGGGTTTTTTTTAAAAAAAAGGGGAGAGGAGATTTTTTAAAACCCCAAACCCCCCAAAAAAGTATATACAGTCAACCCTTTTTTTCGGTATCTCCTTTTTTCCCGATTTCAGTTTTCGCACATTTTTTCGGGGGAAATATTCCCCCGCCTTTTTTTGGCTCCATTTTTTTGATGGTACGGAACCCCCCCCAAAAACCCAAAACCCGATACAAAGCCCACAAAGCCCCCCCAAGGAAATTCTCAGGCATTTAAAAGTTTTTTTCCCCGGTTGAGTGAACATTACCCTGCGAGTTCATAAAAAAACATTTCTTAGCAATCCTTTTTTTTGGTTTTTTGATTATTGTGGGGGGCTGCAAAAAAAACCACCAGGGCCCCCGAAAGCCCCTAGTGCCAGTCCCTTTGGAAAAAAAAGGGGAGGAACACCATAAAATTTAAAAAAAAAATCGTAGCAAAGATCAAAGTGGATAAAAAGGCAACCCCAGCCAGCAAAAAGGGGGACTAACCAGTGTAGAAGTGGTTAAGAAAAAGAAAAAACGACCAAACTTAACTCCTCCATTGTTTTTTGGGGAATATGGGGCACTGCCCCCAAAAGAGCCCCCCCCCCCACCATCTCCTCCAAGATAAGTGTAAAATTTCATTTATAGTGTAAATTTTTTTTAATTTAAAAAATTAAAAGGAAATATTTCTTTTAAAAAATTAAAAAGTGTAAATATTTCTTTTTTAAAAAATTTAAAAAATTTGTAAATATTTCTTTTTTAAAATTCTTAAATTTTTTTTTTTAAATACGGGGGGGGCCTTTTCCACCACCACCACTATATGTATGGCTTATGGTCAGCCCCCTTTTTATAAACCCAACAACAATAACACTATCACCAAATTCATAATGACATATTTTATTCATTCTAGAGAAAAATTTTTATGTTTCTATGTTATTAATATTGTTTATTGTTGTTATATCATTTTGGGGTGAATTGTGATAGATAAAAAAACCATAGAGCTGATATTAGTGTCAAATTGAAGCATTTTGTCCTGCCTCCAAACAATAAACTCCCCCCCTCCCCCCTCTCCATCTTCCATACCCCCCAAAAAAATTTTTAAAAAAAAGGTAAGTGATGTTTAAAAGTTCATTTATACATGTTATTAGTGCTTTATATTTATTTGTCATTCTTTTTTTTTGTAAATCTATATTTAATCTCAAAAAAAATTTTTTTTTTTTAATGCTCCTGGGTGTTTTGAAAAAATTTAAATTTAATTTACATTATTTCTTAGGGGGGGAAAAATTTTTTCAGTTTTCGACAATTTCAGTTTTAGTCGATCCCTCTGGAACAGTTTAAAAAATGAAAATGGGGGGGTTTATTTAAAAGTTTGTAGGAAAAGCCCCGAACGTAGATCTACGTCTTATTTTTTTCCCCTTCCCCAAAATTTTTGGGGAAAAAGGGGTTTAGTCGCCTAGACATAAAAGGGAAAGGGTCTGCGCCCTCATTGTGCACCAAAAAAAAAAAAATCTGGGACCACTTAGTACAGTGGTACCTCGACTTACGATATTAATCCGTCAGAGAGGGCATATTTTAAAAAGGGGAAAACAATGGGTTTCTCGAATAAAATTTTTCCCCCAAAAAAGAAATAATGGAAATAAATTTAATCCGCCCCAAAACTTCCAAAAGTAGTTAAAAAAAATTTTTTTTTGAATTTTTTTACATTAAATAATACAGAATTTAATGAAGAATCCTAAATACGCACGTAAATATTGTACAATAACATGTCACTTACATTTATTGAAGAGTTGTTTATGTGGGGGAGGACGGGGAGGGGAAAAGGTGGAGTAGTATGCTATTTTTGGGAAAAGGGGGAACCCCCCTTCCCCTTAACACTGCAGGTACCAAGTTCTTTTTTTGGGGGTTTTTTCCCCTTTTTTTTTTAAAGCCACTAGGACCAGCTTGAGAGTCACTGGACCCCCCAAAAATAAATTTGTCCGGGGGGCCCCGGGTTTTTTGATTCTTTAACACATCCCTAAAAAAGACACACCCCCGTGTCATTTGGGTTGCCAGACGGCCTAAAAAGGGGAAAAAAAAGGGGTATTCATCCATAAACCTTGAAATCAATCCATTTGGACAGATCCCCCCAATCCTTAAGGGGCAATTTTTTCCCCTTTCTTTCCCCCCCTCCTCCCCCTTTAACCATTGCCCCGACCACTGGACTTTTTTCCCCGTTGCGTTGAAGCTCTTGCAGATCTTCAGTGGTTACCCCTTTTTTTGTGCTCCCCCCCCCAACTGTTCCACATCCTCACCACTCACGTCAAACCCCCCAAAAACTTGCCCAATTCCACAATTTCTTCCAAAAAGGCCCCCGGCTCAGGCTCGGGGTCGGGGTCAGGCTCGGGGGTTTTGGGGGGCCCCAAAAACCCTTAAAACCCCCCTGGGGCACAGTCTGGCCACAATTTTCCCCGGGAGTTCAAAGCCCCGGTAGTCACCCCCCCCCAACCCTTTTCCTAAAGGTTTAAAAACAATGAAAAAAAATGGAAATTTTTTTTCCAAAATTCTCTTAGGGTTATATTCATTTTCTGGGGGTCACATAAAAGCATTTTTTGAAACATTGCTTTGGTGTAGATTTTTAAAAAGTTGGAAATGACCTGCTGGCCCCTGGGCTGGGGGGAGGAGTGGTATTGGGGGGAAGAACTTCACTTTGATTAATTTAAACCCCAAAAAAATTTTTTCCCCCCAAAATTTTGGGGGGATGACAAGGGGCATTGTCCATTATCAGGAGGCCCCCCCAAATGGCAAATTATTGTCCAATAGATTTTTCCCCTTTACCCTGGGGCCAAAAACGCCATTGAACCAATCAAAAAAAAATGTCCTTTGTGACCCAACCCTTTTTGGGTTTGACTTCCACATCACACACAAGCTAGACTTGCTGACACCGCAAAACGGGGAAACACTGGGGGTTTTCAAAAGATACACCAGAAAAAGGGTTCACTTTGCAATCACCAAATGGCATTAGCACAAAGCATAAAAGGGGCCCGTTTTTTAGGGGTTTTTGTCCGGCTGTCCCTTTTTTCCCCCTGGGGGTAATTTTCCCGGGGGGATTTTTTTAAAACAGGCCTGTTTCATCCTTTCACTTTTTGGGGGGGGGAATTGTTCAGCCCAAAAAACCCCCGGGAAACCCGGCACATATTTTTCATGCAATTTTGCCAAAAACGGGGTGCCTCACCATGCCCCCACAACATTTTTATGCCACTTCGATTCTTAAATTTGTAAAAAACCCGCCTCTGCTGGTTTTAAAATTTTGCTCACTTCAGCATTTTGTTGCAGGCTTTTTTTTTAACGAGATCATCATGCAACTGCCTTGTTTTTTTTCCAAAATTTTCCCCCAAAAAGACCCCCGCTAACTTTTTTCGTTGATCCACACCAACAACAACCTTTCCACATTTTCCCCACTTGTGGTCTGTGTTTTTTGATAAATTTAACCTTTTGCAACAACAGTTTCCCCCTTTATTTTATTTGGGAATTTTTTTTTGGCCACAAAGCGATGGTAGAAAAGGGTTTACCATAAAACCCCCCCCGTCACGGGGTACGGGACTCCACTTTCATTTTTTTTATTATCCCCCTTCAGTTCTATCGAATGTATTTCTTTTCCCTTTTTCCACAGGCTTAGCACTGGGGTCTTTCCATGGACCCGGGTTTTTTAGAGTTGCAACCCCCAAAAAAAAGTGGAATAATGCAATAGTATACGGGGGATGAATGCGTGGGTGTGGGGGGTTTTCGCCCGCCCCTTTTTAAAAAATAGCACACTGGGCGCTCCATGGAGTGCGCGGGGGCCCCCCCGGGGGCCCGGCGGGGGGCGTCCGGGGGTTTTGTTACACGAAGCAAACATCGTTTTTTTCAATCAATTTTTTTTTCATTATAAATATCGGTTTTGAAAATAAAAAAGATGACAGCATCGAAAGGGACCACTGTACCTTGTGGGAGCACCAGGTCAACTGAGCGCCAGCCAGGGGCAAAAGTGTGGCAAACACCAGGGATTCACTGATGTCATGTGCATTAACACTCCCCCCTTTTTAAAAGGAAAGTAAAAAATAGGTTAGATAAATACATAGAGTGGCTTTTTGGGGGGGTGTGAGTTGGACCTGACTGGGTTTTTACTAGGTCTGAGCCATGCTTCTTTCCTTCAGAGGATGTGACCTGTCTAGGTGGGTCATTGGTCTAAGCCGGGGGTGACATGGGGGTGCCTTGCATGGGCCAAAAGGCCCCCCGCAGTGTTCCTTCCTTCTTATGTTCTTATGTATTCGGCAGGTGGGGGGGGTGGCTGGTTTGGTACCCGTCTTATATCTCTGTCTATCTTCCCCTTTTCTCTTTTCTGTTTTTTTTGCTGTCTATATCTTTTTTCTGTCTTTTTTCTATCAATATTATCTGTCCTATACTTGTCTCTCACATGTAAAATAAGTACAGTTATTATACATAGTGTAAATTACCTAGGGGGAAACCCAAAAAAATTTTCCCCCCAAAAATGCTTTTTCAAGCCGTAAAAAAAGACATAATAAAAACGATGGCAAGTAATACTCATTGTCACCCCCCCTTGGGGAAACCTGTTGGTTTACGGGCCCCCCTGAGACTGAGAGACAAAAAGACGGAAAGACACACACACAGGGGGGGCAGAAAGACAGATAAAGAGTTAGACATGCGGGTTTTTTCAGATATACAGACAGGTAGACAGACAGACACAGACAGATAATAACAGACAGACATGTGTGTAACATTGAAAAAAAGGGGGAAAAATTCCCCCCCGCACCGCTGACATTTATCCCCGGGGGGGCTGGGCTGTCAAGAGTTATCCACACTTGTCAACACACCTCTTCAAGGAGTTTTTATATACCCAGGCACACAGGCAGACAGAAAGACAGATAAAAAGACAGACAGACAGACAGACAGGTAGACACAAACATTTTTTGTACGTATAACAGGGGGAAAAAAAATAATGCGGGGTTTTCCCCGAGTGCACATTCACCAAGGTCACTGCCTGTCAGCAGTTTACTGACACTTGTCATAACACCATGCTTCAAGGTATACTCCAGCATGCTAAAAAATTGCAGCGACCTATAAATACAATGGACCCCCAAAATTTGGGGCCTTTTCCCCCTTCCCCGAAGGGTGCTCAAGTGCCATTCCCCAAAGGAATTTTTCCCCCTTTAAGGAAAAAGTAAAAGGGGGTTTTTGTCCTTTTAGCCCCCAAAAAACACTTACAAAAGCATTTTTCAATATTACACTTAAAAATTTTTTCGTTTTCCCCAGGTGCCCCAATTTATAGACAATAAAAAAACCCCCCAGGCAGGTGAAAATGTTCACCGTGGGTGTAATTGTGACTATTTCAGTACCTATTATTAGTGTGAGAAAAAAAAATTGGCTATGAAATCACAAGAATTATTAAAAAATTGAAATTTCCCCCAGAAAAAAAAAAATCTATAAATTAAAATAAAAATAAAAAAAAGGTATATTCAATTTTTTTGCAAGCCAAAAAACAATGCCCCCGTCGGGGGGGGCATCCAGTGTCCTTCACGGGCTTATACTTTAAAACTGACCCAAATTTTTTTTTTTTTTTTTAAAAAACATTTA
Organism: Cherax destructor; assembly: GCA_009830355.1. Taxonomy (NCBI): domain Eukaryota; kingdom Metazoa; phylum Arthropoda; class Malacostraca; order Decapoda; family Parastacidae; genus Cherax; species Cherax destructor. The sequence goes on along the minus strand of WNWK01028440.1, from coordinate 16,045 downwards.
TAAAAATGCGTTTTTTTTTTAAAAAAAAAAAATAAAAATTTTGAGACACGTTTTTTGGGGGGAGACCACTTTTTGGATTTTTTAAAGGGGGGTTAAATGGAGAGTTAGAGGTATCGGGAAGATGGGGGGAAAATTTTTGAAGAATTGTTAAATGGAAAAGATGGGGAAAACCCTTTTTTTTGTGTATAGGGCAAGGAGGAATCATATCTTGAAAGGGTGGGGGGGAAGAATTTTGGGGGAAAGGGAAGTGCGTGGGGAAAGTGGGTAGAATGAAAGAGGGAAAAAGCAGCTGAAATTGATGGGATTAAGATAGAAATGTTAAAAACAGGTGGGGATATAGTTTTGGAGTGGTTAGTGTTTTTTTTTTTAAAAAATGTATGGAAGAGGGTGGTAATTTTGGGGCTGGCAGAGAGCATGCATAGTTCCTTTGTATAAAGGCAAAGGGGACAAAAAAGAGGAAAAAAATTTTGGGGGAAAAAGTCTGTTGGATACAGTGGCCCCCCAGTAACGGTCTGTCTAAAAAAGTTTTTTCGTGAAAAGGGTTTTTTTTTTCAATGTTTTTCTCGTGGGAGCGGTTTTTACTCATGTAGCGGGGCCCCCCCGACCTGTCCGCCTGTTTTGCGCCTTTTCCCCCCTCGCCGCAGGGGGGGGCCCGTCTGGGGCACTTGGTGGGTTTTACCCAGCGCACTCTTTCAAACATTCACAATACATTTGTTGTGTTTATTGGTGGGGGAGTGATTGTCACTGTGGGGAAAAAAGTCACCATGGGCCCCAAAAAAGCTTCCCTAGTGGCACCCCAGTGGTAGCATTCATGGGGGGGAGTGTAGCATTCATGCGGGGGGTGTAGCATTCATGCAGGGAGTGTAGCTTTTCCCCCTGCAGGGAGTGTAGCATTCATGCGGGGGGGTAGTTTTTATGCGGGGGCCCCCCATGGGGAGTGTAGATTTTATGCAGGAGTGTAGTTTTTTATGCGGGGGAGTGTGCTTTTTATGCAGGGGGAGCATTCATGCGGGGGGGGTAGCATTCATGCGGGAGTGCAGCATTCATGGGGAGTGTAGCTTTTTATGCAGGGAGTGTAGCATTCATGGGGGGTGTAGATTTCAGGGAGTGTAGTTTTTTGCGGGAGTGTAGAAATTCTGGGGGAGTGTAGCATTTATGCGGGGGGGTGTAGTTTTTTATGAGGGAGTGTAGCTTTTTCGGGGGAGTGTAGCAGGCATGCAGGGAGTGTAGCATTCATGCAGGGGTTAGCAGGCATGCGGGGGGTTCAGCATTCATGCGGGGGGGGCAGGCATGCAGGAGTGTAACAGGCATGCGGGGGGTGTAGCATTCATGCAGGGAGTGTGCAGGGAGGGGGGTTTCCCCCCAAACACAAACCCCCCCCCCTGTCCTCCTCCTTTTTCCCCAGATGCCAGCAACCCCCTTTTTTCCCCAAAAAAAGGGAAAATAAATGTTATTTTAAATGTTTAATTATAAATTTATTACACACATATACAGTAGGGGCCCCCTTTTTTTGGGGGTTTTCCCCCTTTTTTGGGCCCCTTCATACGACGAGTTCAAATTATGACCAAAAATTTTTTCAGCGGGGGGTTTTAGATACGGGCGCCACCTGGTTTTTTTTAAAAACTTCCGTGAGCACTCTCTCTATTATGTAATCATCACTTTGGGCACATTAAATGTCCAATTTTACTTTAAAATAGACATTTTCATTAATCCATCTATGTTATTTTCTTCAAAATTATATAAAAAATTAACATAGCATATAAACAGCCGTTTATAGCTTTTGTAGGGGGGTTTTTTGGGCGGAGGGAAAACATTACGTAATACTTTTAAAAAACCCTTTGGGGGATTACATGTCTTATTTTACGTTAATATAAAATTTCATTAATCCAAACTATAATATTTTCCAAAAAATTTTTTAAGAAACACGTTAAGCAATAAACATGCTTTTTATATGCTTGGTGTTGCCCCGGGGGGGGGGGAAAAAAATTCGGGAAAACTAATAATAAAAAAGGGGCCCCCAAACCCTTTTTTTACGTTAATATAGACATTTTCATTAATTTTCTATGATATTTTTTTTCCCCAAAAATTTTTTAAAAAAAAAGTTACAAAGCATATAAACATGATACATACACCCACAGAATAAAAAAATTTTTAAATATGGGTTTGTTTACCAAGCGACTTTTAGAATTGGGAAAATTTCGGTTTTTTTCAAACATTGAGGTAACTGTAGAAAAATATTCCCCATGCCCCTTTTTCCCATATATAGATATTCACGACCCTTGTGGGGTTTTGTGCTTCTTTTTTATTATAAAAAAATAATACTATCATTAAAAAGAAAAAGGGGTTTTTTGGCAGAGAATGGGGGGTGCTGTTTTTTTTTTTACTAACTTTTTTTTCAATGTAAAATATTTGTATTGGAGGTAATTATTATTATTTTGGGGGGAATTATTATTATTATTTTGAGGTAAAAAAATTTCCCCAGGAACAGTTCTAAAAATTGACCACTGTCTGGAAAATCTTCCAGCCCTGCCCCCAACATCTTGCTACTGGGGGATTTCAACCCCACCTAAATGGAGGAACATTGCAAACAATGTGGTAGCAGAGATAACACCGGGAGGGCAGCTAAATGAAAATTCACACATGCATGAATTTTTAAATCTCGGGCACCAAGTTCCCCTTAAACCAGAAAATAGTAAAACCTACAAGATTAGAGAATACGCTGGACCTCATCTTACTAACAATGATGATCTGATCCCAAATGTCACTATCAAAAACAATATACAGTGGCCCCTTTGGTTAAATACCCCGGGAAAAATCTTTTCAATTATTAAAAAATTTTTTAATTCTTATGTTTTTTGGGGTTAAAATAGACAAACCTTTTTGAAAAATTTTTTTCCTTTAAAAAAAATTTTTTCAAAAAGGGCTTTTTTGGGCCCAAAGGTAAACCTGGGGGGTCCACTTTTACTCAGATCACAACATAATAGAGGTCCAGACATGCATGGGGGGAAACCCCCAGATCAAAAAAATGTGATCAGCCGTGGGGGAGTTTTCCAAAATTAAAATTCCCTTTAAAAAAAACATAAGGTGGGACCAAGTAAACCAAGTCCTAAATGATTAAACTGGGAAGATTGCCTACATAAAGGATCCCAACCATGTCTAGAACAAATTAACTCGGGTATTTGGGAGGTTTGCTCAAGGAAAATTTCCCCTTAAGGAAAAGGGGGAAAGAAATGAAAACTAGAAAGAGAGAGGCGTTTCCTAAAACAGGGAAGGCAAGAATAACGGAGGGGGGTTCTGGGGCCAATATCTCTGAAATACGTAGGGAGACACTAGTCAGAGAAATAGCAAACATCGAATTAAAACTAAAGGAATTTTTACAGGAATCAAAAACACGGAAGAACAAAAACCCCATAAATGAAATTGAAAGAAACCCTAAGTATTTCTTTTTCCTTGCAAAATCAAAGTCGAGAACAACAACCAGTTTTGCCCCTACTTAAAGGGATGGGCCACCAGATGACAGCAAGGAAATGAGGAGTTACTTAAATCCCAGTATGACTCGGTCTTTAGCGAGCCACTAACCGGGACTGAAAATCAAAAAACCTAAATTTTTTTTTTATGGGGTGCCACAGAACTTGACAGACGCATGCCTTTCTGACATCACCAGGGCCAAAGGGACTTCGAAAAGGCAATAAATGACAGGGCCCATGCACTCCCCCTCCAGGCCCAGACTCATGGAACCCTTTTAAAAAGAACTGCAAAAAGCCCCTATCACAGTTTTTAACATCCTATGGAGAGGGAGCATGGACACTGGGATCTCCCCAGTTACTAAAAAAAAAGACATACCCCCCTTTCCACAAAGGGGGCAGTAAAGCAATAGCAAAAAAAACTACAGACCAATTGGGGGCTAAGTCCCATATCATTAAAAAACTTTGAAAGGGTTCTAAGAAGCAAGGGTTGCCACCCATCTTGGATACCCATCAATTGCACAAAACCCCGGACAGCATGGGTTTGAGCAGGCCGCCCCGTCTGTCCCAACTACTGGACCACTACGACAAGGTCCTGGATGCTCTAGAAGATAAACAGAATGCAGATGTTATATACACAGATTTTGCAAAACCCTTTTTACAAGTGTGACCATTGAAAAAAGCAAAAAATGCGTGATAAAGGAATAACAGGAAAAGTTGGAGATGGATCTATAATTTCCCAACATGTAGAACACAAAGAGTAGTAGTCAACAGAGTAAAGTCTGAGGCAGCTACTGTGAAAAAAAGGCACAGTACTTGCTCCCATCCTATTCCTCATCCTCATATCAGACATTGACAGGGATATAAGCCACAGTGCTGTGTCTTCCTTTGCAAAAACCCCAAAACTGTATGACAGTGTCCACCCGTTGAAGACACTGCAAGACTCCAAGCAGACATAAACCAAATCTTTAAATGGGCTGCAGAAAAAAAATATGGGCCCAAAGATGAGAAATTTCAATTACTTTAGATACGGAAAAAAGTGGGAAAAAATTAAAATCTCATCGGAGTAAAAACTAATTCCAACCACAAAGACGAAAAAAAAAGTCAAAGACCTGGGGGTGATCATGTCAGAGGATCTCACCTTCAAGGACCATAACAAATAGCAATTGCATCTGCTCGAAAAAAGACAGGTTTGGGTAATGAAAACCTTTAAACCCGGGATGGGCCCAAACCCATGTTGACACTTTACAGATCCTTTTTCCATCAGGGTGGAAAAGGGTGCACACTAACGGGACCCTTTTAAGGCGGGTGAAATTGCTGACCTTTTGGGAAAAAGTGCAGAGAACCTTCACCCACGCATAAGTGGATAAAACCCCCCTCAACTATGGGGAAAGCTTTTAAGTTCCTAAACCTGTACCCCTAGAACGCAGGCGGGAGAGATACAAATTTTATACACATGGAAAATTCTCGAGGGCTTAGTACCAAACTTGCACACAAAAATCACTCCCTACGGCAAAAAACCGGGAGGCGATGTAACATCCCCCCCAAAGAAGAGCAGGGGTGCCACTAGCAGTTGAGGGACAACACAATAAGTGTCAGGGGCCCAAGATTGTTCCCAAATGCCTCCCCGCATAAAATCAGGGGATTTCCAACAAACCCCTGGCTGTCTTCAAGAAAAAACTGGGCAGGCACCCCAAGTCGGTACCTGATCAGCCGCCCGGGTTCGTATTTGGGCTGCGTGCGGCCCGCAGTAACAGCCTGGTTGGGTCAGGCTCTGGTCCAACAGGAAAGGGCCCGGTCACAGACCGGCCGCGGGGGGTTTACCCCCGGAATTCTCTCCGGTAGACCTGAGTGATCATGTCAGAGGATCTCACCTTCAAGGACCATAAAAAGTAGAAATTTGTCTCCCTGAAAAATGACAGGATGGATAATGAGAACCTAAAACCAGGGGGGCCCCCATTTTGGGACATTTTCAATACTTTTTTAAATCGGGCTGGTTTTGGCGGCACCCCAACCCGGCACCCTTTCAAGGCGTGGTGAAATTGCTGCCCTTTGGGAAAAATGTGGAGAACCTTCCCCCGAGCATAAGGGGAAAAAACCCCCCTCAACTATGGGAACGTTTTGAAGTTCCAAAACCCCGGTACTTTTAGAACGCAGGGGAAGGAGATACATTATTTCACAGGGAAAAATTTCTCGGGGGCTTGTACCAAACTTGCACATTTCTTATTTAAAAATTGTGTAAAATATTTCTTATTTATAAATTAAAGGTAAATATTTTTATTTATAAATTAAAGTGTAAATTTTTTTATTTTAAATTGTGTAAATATTTCTTATTTATAAATTAAAGTGTAAATATTTTTATTTAAAAATTTAAAAGTGAAAATATTTTTATTTAAAAATTTAAAATTTAAATTTTTCTTATTTATAAATTAAAGTGTAAATATTTCTTATTTATAAATTAGTACATTGTAAAAATTTTTATTGATTTTCGTTGCCACCCCCACAGCTTATGGTCGTGGCCCTTCCCCAAAACAAAACAACACTAACCAGTCCTTATTTGTAATGACTGTTTTATTCTTCAGGTTTATATCTTTTTCTATTTTATTAATATTGTTTATTATTCAAGGTTGTGCTAGATAAATAAGTGAGGGTTGTGTTTTCTTTTGAAGGACATCTTTCCGGGCCTCCAACAAACTCCCCTGCCCTCTTATCGCCAAAAGAGTCTTAAAAAGATAAATTGATTTTCCCCCTTTTGGTGAAGGCCCTCTCCCCCTCGTTAGGGTGAAAAAAATTGAAAAAAAAACTTTCTTTTGAATTTTTAACAAAATAAAAAATTTTTTATAATATTCTGTTGTAATTACAAAAAAACTCAAAACAAATTTGTCATTATATTTTTACAAAAATTTTTCCCGAACTTAAAAGTTGTTTAACTATTTGTTTTATATATTTTTTTTACTTTTCAAAGTTCGGCCCTTGTGGAACTTTTTTTAAAATGGTGCATGCACGGGGTTTTTTTAACCCCCACCTAAAACGAGTGTTCTGCGTTGTTGTGGGGGTCTTTTTTATGTCCGAAAAACCCTCTTCTGAGCCTTTTTCTTCTAGCGTAGCGGCGTTGAAAGGGAAATGATAATGCCCCAGAGAGAGGGTAGTTTTTGATCGTTCCGGGCTTTTTCTTTTCAGGGTTTTTATTGGACCCTTTAATAATATTTGTCTGATGACAGACAGACAAAACTGACCCCATGGGGGGTTTGTTTCTGGTCTTCAACTTTTTTTTTTTTTTATTAAACGGGGGGGATTCCCCCAAAGGGAGGGTGGCCCGAAAAAAAAAAATTTTCATCATTCACTCCTCACCTTTCCAGAGGTGCTTTACCTACAGTTATAAAACTCCCTTAACACCCCCTCCTTGAGTGCAGACATTTTTTTCCCACTCCGACTCAAATCCGGCCCGCCCTTTCCTGAATCCCTTCATAAATGTTACTTTGCTCACACTCCAACAGCATGTCAAGTATTAAAACCATTTGTCTCCATTCACTCCTATCAAATACGCACACGCATGCTTGCTGGAAATCCAAACCCCTCGCACACAAAACCTCTTTTACCCCCTCCCTCCAACCTTTCCTAGGCCGACCCCTACCCCACCTTCCCTCCACTACAGATTTATACACTCTCGAGGTCATTCTGTTTCGTTCCATTCTCTCTACATGTCCGAACCACATCAACAACCCCTCCTCAGCCCTCTGGATAATAGTTTTGTAATCCAGCACCTCCTCCTAATTTCCAAACTCCGAATTCTCTGCATTATATTCACACAACACATTGACCTCAGACATGACATCTCCACTGCCTCCAGCCTTCTCCTCGTTGCGACATTCATCACCCATGCTTCACACCCATATAAGAGTGTTGGTATAACTATACTCCATACATTCCCTCTTAACTTCCATGGACAAAGTTCTTTGTCTCCACAGACCCAAGTGCACCACTCACCCTTTTCCCTCATAAATTCTATGATTCACCTCATCCTTCATAGACCCATCTGCTGACATGTCCACTCCCATAATATCTGAATACATTCACCTCCTCCATACTCTCTTCCTCCAATCTGATATCCAATCATTCGTCACCTAATCTTTTGTTATCCTCATCACCTTACTCTTTCCTATATTCACTTTCAATTTTCTTCTTTTACATACCTTACCAAATTCATCCACCAACCTCTGCAACTTCTCTTCAGAATCTCCCAAAAGCAGTGTCATCAGCAAAAAGCAACTGTGACAACTCCCACTTTGTATTTGATTCTTTGTCTTTTAACCCCACACCTCTTGCCAAGACCTTCGCATTCACTTCTCTTACAACCCCATCTATAAATATATTGAACAACCAAGGTGACATCACACATCCCTGTCTAAGGCCTGCTTTTACTGGGAAATAATCTCCCTCTCTCCTACACACACTAACCTGAGCCTCACTATCCTCATAAAAGCTCTTCACTGCTTTCAGTAACCTACCTCCTATTCCATACACCTGCAACATCTGCCACATGGCCCCCCTATCCACCCTATCATATGCCTTTTCCAAATCCATAAATGCCACAAAACCTCTTTACCCTTATCCAAATACTGTTCACCTATATGTTTTACTGCAAACACTTGGTCTACACACCCCCTACCTTTCCTAAAGCCACCTTGTTCATCTGCTATTCTGCTCTCCGTCTTACTCTTAATTCTTTCAATAATAACTCTACCATACACTTTACCTGGTATACTCAACAGACTTATTCCCCTATAATTTTTGCACTCTCTTTTGTCCCCTTTGCCTTTATACAAAGGAACAATACATGCTCTCTGCCAGTCCCTAGGTACCTTACCCTCTTCCATACATGTATTAAATAATAGCACCAACCACTCCAAAACTATATCTCCGCCTGCTTTTAACATTTGTACCTTTATCCCATCAATCCCAGCTGCCTTACCCCTTTCATTCTACCCACTGCCTCACGAACTTCCCCCACACTCACAACTGGCTCTTCCGCACTTCTACAAGATGTTATTCCACCTTGCCCTATACACGAAATCACAGCTTCCCTGTCTTCATCAACATTTAACAACTCCTCAAAATATTCCCTCCATCTTCCCGATACCTCTAACTCTCCTTTTAATAACTCTCCTCTTCTATTTTTAACTGTCAAATCCATTTGTTCCCTAGGCTTCCTCAACTTATTAATTTCACTCCAAAACTTTTTCTTATTTTCAACAAAATTTGTTGACAACATCTCACCCATTCTCTCATTTGCTCTCTTTTTACATTGCTTGACCACTCTCTTAACCTCTCTTTTTTTCTTCATATATTCTTCCCTCCTTGCATCACTTCTACTTTGTAAAAACCTCTCATATGCTAAATTTTTCTCCCTTACTACTGAATGCTTATACACATTATAAGCATTCAGCATGGAAATGTCCACAAGATGAAAAAAGAATTTTATGTACCACTTATAACTCTTGCTAACACAATCAGCAAACCCAATCTGCATGTCACATTTGTCCACTGAACGCATATTAACCCTTTCGGGTCGGTACCGTACTAGTACGTTTTACGCGCCAGGTCGGTACCGTACTAGTATGCATAAATTCTAGCGCCTCAAATTAGCGGGAAACTGCTGGTAGGCCTACATATTAAAGAATGGGTCTGTGTGGTCAGTGTCGCAATATAAAAATTCCTGCAGCACACACTGCATAATGAGAGAAAAAAAACTGACCGTTTTTTTGTTTAAAACAGCGACTTTGCAGTCTATTCTCGTATGGTATTTATTGATGTATTCTCATTTTCTTAGTCTCATTTGATAGAATGGAAGATATATTACAGAAATAGAGATGATTTTGATTGGTTTGACGATGACAAGTACCTTGAAATTGAGCTCAAAGTAGCAAAAATGTTCGATTTTTGCCAATGTTCAAGAGTAAACAAATCATACCATGCGTCCAATATACATCAACTGGCGAGTCTAATATTCTTGCACAAGTGCGCTGATATTATTTATACCGTTTTTACAATGATGTAGTTGTATACATAACAGTAAATCTTCTATTTTTTGTGAGAAAATTTGAAAATGGAAGGCAGAAGTAATGTAAGAGGGTCCAGGAGACGTGACTAATGAACAGAGATGATGTTATCTTAGTGCCAGGAATGTCTGCATTGTTTATTCTGGACCCCATTTTGAAATTGGCATCGTTTGAAATTTGTGTGAAATTGGCCAAATTGCCATTTTCTGACCACTTTTGGGTTGTTGAAATTGGTAAATGGGTGGTTTCTTTTACTCAATCGATAGAAGAAATGGAGTTCTAACGAAATAGCTATGATTTTAGTAGACTGAAACATGGAATTGACCAAAATATGGCTCAAAGTGGGCGAAATTACGATGCGCAAATATCGTCGAGACCGATAACTTTGCGAGAGCATAATTTCATAAGTTTTCCATCAAATTTCATACTTTTGGTGTCATTATGATAGGAAAAGATTCTCTATCATTTCATAAAAAATAAAAAAAATTTCGACCCTGAGAACGAGTTTGGGAAAGGGTCTGTTGACCCCAAAGGGTTAAGAGTGTAGTCCATCACAGCTGCAGGTTTTAGGATGGGTTCATTTTTCTCTCTATTCAGCCTGCCAGTGTCTGCCATTTCGTTTTGGTGAACTGATGACAACATTGTGACATCTCGTTTGTCATGCCACTGAAATGGCAGCAAACGCCACACCTCACCTCTACGAGTGCCTGCGTTGAACCTTGGCATATGTTCATGATTTGCACGCACTGTACCGCACACTCTGTCACTCGCAAAAAATCACTGAGGGAGGGGCTTGTGTACCAGTTATCAGTATATAATATATGCCCTTTACCAAGATATAGTTCCATCATTGTTCTAACCACATCACCAGAGATACCCAATAACTTCCTGGTATTTTGCAGTGTATTACTTCCTGTGTACACAATAATGTCCTATACAAGACCACTGTAGCAATGACAAAGTACAAACAACTTTATACCAAATCGTTTCCTCTTGCTTGATATATACTGCTTGAACGACAGTCTACCTTTGAACAAAATCAAAGACTCATCAATAACAAGCTTCCTGAAAGGATAAAAATACATATTGAATTTCTGTTTCAGATACATAAACACATATCTAATCTTATATAACCTGTCGTTTCTGTCAGGCCTGGTTTTGTCTTGAGAAGTGTAGCATACGTAACAGTAGCACAAATCGATTCACTGGTATTATTTCACTAAAAGATGGGGTTGCAATGAGGCGGTCTGTCGACCAGTTTGATTTGACACTGTGCTTATACACATGTGGCATAAGCAGTATTGTGGCAAACAAAAGATACATCTCAGCCACAGTTGTCTCCTTCCACTGGTGTAGACATGATCCTGGTGAAAGAATCGTGTTTGTCATGGTGTAATCGAAGTATCTGTTGCTTTCCCTGACAATAATTTCCATCTGGGGTTCGTCAAAGAATAACTGGAAACATTCCAGTTCAGTGGCATTGTTCCCAAGTGTACATGATGGCCGTAGTCCACTTTGACTTTCATCAAACTGATGGGGATTGGGAACAAAATTGGCAGCTTCCTGCCAATCCCAGGTGTGGTCTGCTGGTGGATACTGGATATTGACAGGTGGTTGTGGAGGTTGTTGTGGTGGGTGAGGTTGACGCAGCGGCTTGGGTAGCAGCATATGCTGCTGCTGGTGCCTGATGGCTGGCACCGCCACCACCATCACCATCTGATGACGCATGTACATTTTTCATCCCCATTGTGACAATATCACCTTCATTTTCACTATCATTTCCTGTTGTATGCATACGGGATGTACTCCTTACCCTTGGAACAGCATATGGCACGCTACCAGAGCACATGTAGTGTCGTATATACTGACGCTTCACTGGAAAATATTCCCCTTCACTCTCGCTACTAGAACTGTATTGAAGAGCTTGGAGTTCATATTCACTATCACTATCATCACCATTGCTCACATCTGAGTCCTGGATATGAGTAAATAACAGTTTCCTCCTTCGTTCTGGTACAACTGAATGTGAACAAGACGCCACAGCACCGGAGGTGGAAAGTTGTGGGTCTGGGTTTTCCTCACTATTTCCAGTATTATGTTCATTATTTTCGGTCACAAACTCACCAAAACCCTGGAATTCATCTTCGCTGACACTTCCATCTGTGTTTGAACTGTCACTTGGGAACAAAAGAGTCCCAATTCGCCGAGGAGTGAGGTGTTTCTTACCGCGAGGCATGGTGAACAAGAGGTACTGAAAGGGTGTTCCCACAATGCACCACTGGCTCCACGATTTTTTTCCTACTGCGCACACTGACCACACAGACCCATTCTCTCACATGTAGGCCTACCAGCTTTCTCCCGCTCAATTTGAAGGCGCTAGAATTTATGCGTTCAAGTACGTGACCGACCCTGGCTGCAATGACGTACTAGTATGTGACATACCCTCAAAGTGTTAACTGTTCATTTATCAATTAAAATTAGTGCTTTATATTTATTTCTCATTGTTTTCTGTATGTTAAACTACGTATAGTATTTATTCTTTAAAAAAATTAATTTTTTGTGAATATTTTTGGGTGGAACGGATTAATTGTACAGGTCTCCCTCAACATTCGTGTTTTCCACTTTCGCGGGCTTCACACATTCACGAATTCCCGGCCGCCAAATTCCCATCCACCAAATCATATTTAAATTTCCCACCACCCGAGCGTCCCTACTACCTTCCATCCGACCCGGCAGCCAGCCCGCCCACCACTCACTCACTCACTGAGTATTTTGTTTGTTCATTATTTGTTATTAAACTACAGTAAAATATTGTACTATGTTTTCATGGGTTTTATGATAGTTCATGGTTCAATAGGTTAATGAAGCAGTATTTCCCTACAATATATTGAAGGGAAGTAAGTAATGAGTGTACTTAAGTAATGAATGTACTTATTATTATTTCCTACAATATATTGTAGGAAATAATAATAATAATAATAATAATAATTAATAATAATTGCTGTGGAGTGCTCTAAAGTCAGCTACCAAATACTGATGACATTTAAAGTGCTCCAGATCAATTATTATAAATTATTATTATTCTAAAAATAAATGCTATTTTTGCATGTGTTCTTATGTCAAGAGTGATCTAGGCATGTTTACCCTGATGTAAACATCTCTTATGAGTGGCGGCCTGCCTGCTTCTCTTACCCCACTCATATAATATGGCATATATTATTCATTTCAGCGTCTTTAATACAGTTCTAGGGTATTTATCGTGTTTCTGATATCAATTTGGAATAAATGTAATAGATAGATAACCTTTATTACTAATATTAGTGTAATTACACAACATTTTATTAGCGCTAAGGCTAACATCCACCACCCATGACGACTCACCAGACACTGAATGTTACTGCTTGCCTCTCCCTCCCTCCAGTAGCTCCTCTCACTTCATAACGATGTTAGATGGTGAATTTAATGTATTTTTCTGTAAGCTTAACTCGTATGTGTATTTTACTTTTTTATTGTTTTCTGTAATATATGAGTTATGCAAATTAAAATAAGGTTATCAAGTTGGAGTTTCATTTTTATTTTTACAGTAGAACGTCATTTAGCATGATAGTTACGTTCCTGAAAAAGTCGTGTTAGATAATTTCGTCTTAAATAATTAACAGAACTTATGAGAAAAATAGGGTTACGTGTCTGAGAGTCCCCAAAAAGCCAAACAAGTTTTTTTAGACCAACATATCTTGCAAAAATTGAAGGCGAATATGTAATTTTAGTTCATTGTCATGATCTATTACTGCTTAAGACTACAAATGCAATAGAAATAATAGTATTTCTTACCTTAAATTGTGGGTAATGATGTTTGTGGATGGTAGTGAAGAGTGGATATGGATGGTGTGGCCCTACTGAGCTGAGGTGGATATGTAATTGTAGTGCATTGTCATGATCTATTACTGCTTAAGACTACAAATGCAATAGAAATAATAGTATTTCTTACCTTAAATTGTGGGTAATGATGTTTGTGGATGGTAGTGAAGAGTGGATATGGATGGTGTGGCCCTACTGGGCTGAGGTGGATGCTTGTTGTTGTCGGAGTGATGGTAGGGTTCTGGTTGAAGTCGGGTGTTGCAGGTGATAAATTCTGTAATGGACTGGTTTATTCTGCATTAATTACAGCTGAAGTGGCATCATCGCTGGTCTAGACCGCTCTCATTCAGCTGACTAAGCTCTCAGCTGCAAAGACTCGTCAACTTCACTGCTCAAGCTTGTTAACTCTTTTCTTAATTTAAATCTGTCGTAACTGCTGCAATGTTAACTCTTTCTTCAGGTTTTTCCATCTTCTTCGTTATCTCTCTTGCATCTGTGCATCGAACTCTGCCAACATTTCCTCTGGACTCCTGTCTTCATCATCATCATCATCATAAGAGTTCATTCACATCATCTTCATTCATATCTTCAAAACCATCACCTGGTAATCTCCTTGCCAGCTGAACAATTTCCTGAACCTGACTCTCAAGCAAGGGAAAACCAGTGAAAGAATTAACTACAGAAGGCCATAACTTTCCCCAACCTGCATTTAATGTTGATTGGGGCACTTCATTCCATGCACTTCTAGCATAGCTGATGGCATCTGCAATGTTAAATTTACTCCAGAAGCTTGGTACTGCCAGGTTGGAGTCAGAGTCCATTGATGCAACTAGTTTTTTTTATAGTTTTTTTTGTGTAGTTACACTTGAATGTCTGAATAACTCCCCGGTCCAGTGGTTGTATCAGAGATGTTGTATTTGGAGGTAAAAATACAATTTTTATATGTGGGGTCACATCCAGCAAAGCTTGTGGATGAGTACGGGAATTATCAAGAATGAAGAGAGCCTTGAATGCAAGGTTCTTGGTGTGCAGGTAAAACTTGACTTCAGGAATAAAGTGATGCTTAAACCAGTCAATAAATATTTCCTCTGTCATCCATGCTGACTGGTTTGACTTCCAAATTACTGGTAAGGTGTTTTTATCCACACCTCTCAAAGGACGAGGATTCTTAGAGCGGTAAATAACCATGGGCTTACACTTGAAATCACCTGATGCATTACCGCAAAGGAGCAAGGTGAAGCGATCCTTTGCTGCCTTGAAGCCCGGTGCACTTTTCTCTTCCTGACTGATAAAAGTTCGTGTTGGCATTTTCTTCCAAAAACACCTGTCTCGTCAGCATTAAAACTTGCTGTGGCTCATAGCCACCCTCGGAAATAAGTTCCTGAAATTCAGCAGGGAAATTACTTGCTGCTGTATGATCAGCTGAAGCACTTTCACCAGAAAACTTAATATTATGTAACTTATTATGCAACTTAAAGTTCTTGAACCAGCCTGTGGTAAACATACACTCGTTTTCAGGCCTGCCTTCCTTATCACACACTGCTTTAAACAACTGTAAGGCCTTTTCCCTAATTAAGAGAAAACTAAGTGGTGCACCTTTCTTTGTTTTCTGTTCGATCCACTCAAGCAACAAGTTTTCTGTTTTATTTAGATGTTGAGACCTACGTGTCATTCTTTTCATGAGGTCACATTTTGGGTTATTCATTACACAAGCTCGTATATTTGCCTCATTCTTCCTAATCGTACGAACTGACTCTTCATTAAGGCCATAGGCCCTCACTATATCCCTCACACGTGAGCCACTCTTAAGCTTATCTAATATCTCGATTTTCTTTGAAATTCCTAGACTTGAACGCTTAAACTTTTTCTTGTCACTTGCTGGAACACTTGTATGCTTACTGGGTGCCATGATTTCTTGGTATATTTATCAAAATGCAATGAAAATCAGGAAATGAATGTAAATAAACACACCGAGCTTCCCGATACTTATCGTCCTGCACGTGTACGAACCAAACTGAACGCTGGGAGGGATGCGTGGGTGGGTGAGGGTGGCGGGGGATGGCACAAGGACTCCCGCACTGACTCAATGGTTTAACCCACCGCGGGCGACCGCACGCTAAAATTTTTTCCCCTCCTGCTGAACCGTGTAATATCATCTTTACGTCGTATAAGATGATAATGTGTCGCAAAACTTAAATCGTGCAATACCGGTAACGTGCAACATAATCTCGTGCTAAATGACTTTCTACTGTATTTTTTTTCTAATGTATACATGTTTAATTCAACATTTGGCATCATTACAAAGTGGGCAGAGCTACAGCAGAGGGAGAAGCAGCAGTGTGTCAGTAACTCTTGATTCCCCATGACACTTCACAACACTATAAAATACATATTGCATAATTATACTATTACAGGCCTCTCTTCACAGCCAGCTTATGTGAAAATAACATGTATATACAGTGGAACCTCAACTAACGTAATTAATCCGTTCCAGGAGCTATTACTTAACATAAAAAATATGTTATTCAAAACCTTATTTCCCATAAGAAATAATGTAAATACAATTAATCCGTTTCCACCCAAAAATTTTCACCAAAAATTAATTTTTTTAAAGAATAAATACTATAGTTTTACATACAGAAAAAAATAAGAAATAAATATAAA
>WNWK01028439.1:0-25390 GCA_009830355.1 Cherax destructor | reverse complement strand
CCCTTTTTTGGGAAGGGTTTGGGATGAAGTGCATGTAGGGATTGGAAGGGTAGTTGGGAGAGGGGGGGGGTTTTTTTTAAGGGCCTTTGATTTTGGGTTTTTTAACTTTGGGGAAGAGTTCAAAGGGGGTTTGGTGTATCTAGTTTTGGGATTTTATGCATTTTTCCCTGGGGTATGAGGGGGGGCGGGGTGAAGGTTAAATTTTAACCCAAAGCTTTTTTTTATAGGAGGGCCCCAAGGGCCAGGACCCGTAGGGGAGCCCTTGGGGAAAGGGGGTTTTTTTGGGGTTTTTGATGTTTTTGGGAAAGGGTTGAGGAGGGGAAAAAGGGGCCAAATGGGGATTTGGTTTTGAGTAAAAGGGGGTTTGGGGGGGGGTTTGGAAAAGGATGTGTTTGTGTGAATGGGGGGCCCCTTTTTGGCCTGGGTGGGTAGAGTTTGGGGTTTTATTAGGAGGATGCAAGTTGAATTTTGGACAAAGAACATGGGGGTGGGGTTTTTTTGGGTTACAGTTTGACAAAGGGATGCTTGCACAGGTATGCATTTGACTTCAGACTTCCGGAAACAAAAAGGGTTTTGTCGGGGAAGACATGGGGGGGGTGCTTTCGATTTTGCAGGTGGAGAGCTGGGGGGGATCTGGATTGGGGGGGCCTTTTTAAAAATATATGTGCTTTGATTTGTATGTTTTTCTAATTATTATAATTGTACGACCATTATTTTTCCGGGAGGGGATTTTTATGACATTTTTTTTTTTTTTTTTATATTTTTATGCTTGTTTTTTTTTGTGTAGGTTTTTTTTGGATGCATTCATATATTATATTTGGGGAGGGTTAAATCCTTTGTATGCTTTTTTTTTTCAACGTAACTTTTATCATGGATCAGGGCCAGCAATTCAATTTGTTTTGAGTTTGTATTTTGTTTTTAGGGCGGGTTGTGTAGAAATGTATATGGTGAAGTGTTTATTTTGGGAATATGTTTATAAACAGGGGGGGTTGTAGTTTTTGGGATTTTGACGTCACTGGGTGTTTTTGTAATAGGGGGCAGAACAGGCCCGGGTTTTTCTTGTTCTTTGTGCAACATGTTAACATGTTTATTTTTTTTTGGTTTTAAAAAAAAATTTGAGAACCCCCGGTTCATTATTCATTTTTTTTGTACCCCGTTTTTTAAAATTGAATAACCAAAATTTTTTGCCTGAAAAGGGATGATAAAGACGACATAGACAATTACAATAAATTATTTTGAAACGAAGAACGGTAAATGGTCCAATTCTGACTAAATTTGGTTTTTTGGGATCCCATGGGTTGGGTTTGTGATTTAAGATATAGGATGTGAACAAAACCCAATTCTTATATGATATTTATCTGTCGTTATAATTTTGTTGTATAAACAAAAAAAAGTAAAATATTACTACAAATAATGTATATTAAAATTATCTAGTCATAAATGTTTTATTACTAAAATTTTATATATATAAATTTGAAATTTCCCAAACAGAAATGATCCATTTACCAGTAAGAAATATTTTTTAAATTACTCTTATAAATTAGAATGACAATAATTCAATGTTATTTAAATTATAATAAGTTATGAAGTGTAAACTAAATATTAAAAAGATATTCAAAAATTTTCAAATGTCGACATTGAGTTGTTGGGGGGAATCTGTCCCGCCCCCGCTCTTCGGTCACGGACTGAGGGGGAAGGAGGCCCCAACTAAAAAGGGCCCCGGTATTTCCAACTAGTGGCCCTCAATCTGCTTAAACCATACATAAAAGCCTAAAAAACAGTTCAAAACACCATTAACAAACTTTAAATAAAGGAAATTACCCTAGTATCATGATACCGAGGTCAGATAATAATATAAGGCCAGAAATCTATACTTTAGCTAATAGTGAAAACCCACTATAAATATTAAGTGAAACCTTGGAATATTACCCCATAAAATGTTGGGCCAGGGCATCCCCGAAACTTATCACAAACCGACCCAAAAGGGGTTTTATATTATGTTAGTTACATTTAACAAGCCCCTTTAGAGTTTTTTTATTATGTTAATTATCACAAAAAGAATCTAAAAAGTAAGCTTTATTATGTTAATTATCACAGGTCATTCAACCCCCCAGCCCCGGGGTTGTGTGGGGTGTTGGGTTAAGACCTTCTGGGGGCCCTTGAAATTTTATTTTCCCCAAGGCGGAAAGCTACGGAAGGGGGGTTAATACTTTTGGGAATTGAGATTCTCGGGGAAAAAAAATTTCCCGCCCAAATTCGGGGGATTTTGGGTCCCACCAGCAATTTTAAGATGCGGGGTTTAACCATTGGAATTTTTGGGATATCCCTTAATGGAGCGAGGAGGCTTTTTTAAAGTTTAGGGTTTAGCGGCGATCACAGGATTGGGGTTTTGGGTTTCAGGACAAGAGGTTTGGTGTTGGGCAGGCCTAGGGGGTTGGGGGTGCCCATGATGTGCCGGCCACTTGTGGTGGCCACACACAGCTTCCCGCTGTTTAACAAATAACGACAAAAAACAAAAGTTTATTTATTTTAAAAGGGTTTACAATGTGTGTTTACTTTTCATAAAGATTGGAAAAAAGGGCCACTATAAATGCCCAAGGCTTTTTGGGGAGACTTAACCTAATATTTAAAAAGACTTTTTTGGGTCTAGACAGGTGAAGACTGGGGGATTACAAAATTCAGTATGTTATTCCCCATTAAAGGGAGGTGGAGAAGTTTATTTAGGCAAAAAGACACAAAAAATTTAAAAATCTTTTTTTTCAAAGCATGTAGTACAAGGTATAAAAGGGTATAATGCCCCAAGGGTTAGGTTAATAAAACCCAGAGAACAATAAAAAATGTACTCCCGGGCCCCTTCCATAACAACAACAACAATAACAAAACAATTAAAAAATGACTGAACCAAACAAACAGTATTCAACCCTTTCCAATGCCCCCAAACCCCCTTTACATTTTTCCTAAATTACATTATATCATCCAACTTATAAATCCAACCTATCGGGGAGGTTTGAAACTTTGCTGAACGCCGGAGAATTGGGGGGTTTCCCCGTCCTGAGGTGCCTCCTCTTTTTCCCCGGCGGGCCCCCCCTTTAGAAAACCTCCCAGGAGGTTCTTCCTGTATGCTAACCTGCTTTTTGATTCCCATTATTATCTTTTTGGGGCACCTCTAAACCACTCCTTACTGCTTTTTGGTACTGTTGAAAAAAAGTGGTTCCCTTTTTACCCAAAACCCTTTTGGCATGAGCTGACCTATATGCCTTTTCCATATCATGTTCCCAAACCCCCAAATTAACACTTTGAAATTCCAAACCCCTTAATCCCTTTAATAAATTTTTCCCTTTCACCCAAGGGTCCCCTTTTTCCCCAAAATTTCCCTTTCATACACAGCATCATAAAAACCTTTAAAAAATCCCTTCACCACCCTTTGAAAGTCACCAGGGCATGTTAGAAATGAATTGTCCTTTTAACTTTACGGAAGCCGATACAGGGACTTTGAAAGTCCTATGAAACATCATTTCTGCTGGTGTCTTATTAGTGGGGGGAATGAAGCTTTTCCCAGGGTTTTATAAGAACCTACATAATCTGGTATTGAAAATCCTTTTGTAAACTTGTGAAACCCCTTTCCCCTTTCAATGTCCGTCCCTCCTCCCCTGCCAGACCATTTGATGATGGATGGTATGGGCGGGAGAAATTATGTTCAATACTATTTTTAAATAAAAACTTCCAGTTTTTGGGGATACAAATTTTAAAAGCATTATCTGACACAACTATGTTTTAAACCCCAAAATTAAAAAAAGGATTTCCTCAGTAATTTAGTAGTCATTGGGGATGTCATGGGAACTAGTGATTTGGGCACATCTAAAAATTTTTGAAAAAAAATTTCCACAATTACCAAAAATATTTGCCCTCAACGGGACCTGCATAGTCTAAAATGCACCTAGACCATGGTTTCAGTGCGGGGGCCAAGATAGGACAGAGATGAAATTGGTTTAAAAAATTTGAAAACAAATGGGACAACTTTTTTTGTCATTTTGCAAATTTTGGGTCCATCTTTGGCCACCGGGACCCACTCCCCTTTTTTCCCCTGCTTTCATAGCATTGATACCATTATGACCTATATGCAGATACTCCAATACCTTACATCTCAACTTTACTGGCACTACCACTCCCGTTTTTTTACAATAATACATCATCATAACAGTCGATCTGATTTGGGCGAATTATATTTAGATAAAAAAACATTATTTTTACCCCCCAAACCCTATTTAACATTATTTACTACTTGGGATAATACAAAATCTACCCAAAATTTCCCTTTGATTTTGTCAAATGATAAATGTTGGGAAAACGATGGACTCAAATAATCTTAATATTCTAAGGGGGTACCTGACTTAAGCTGTGATCTTCTTAAGGAAAACTACTAAATGCATCTGCCCAAATTTTCTTGCCAGCCTTGAATGACAACTCATAATCATACTGGGGCTAATAACAGAGCCCAAAATTTTAATTCTGGCATTTGCATTTACTGGAATATGTTTTCCTTTTTCCAAAAAACCCTAGCAATGGTTTTTGATCTGTGTGAGCAAAAAAAATTTCTCCCTAAAAAATATCTAATTTAACAGCATACACCAAAGCTAGACCTTCTTTATCAAGTTGAGAATAATTTTGTTCTGCTGAGAAAGTTTCTTACTAGCAAAATACACAGGTTTTTCCCCCGGGCCCTTTACTACCTGGATTAAACACATCCAACACCCACAGAAGAAGCATCAACCTCAATTATTAATGGAAAGTTTTTCCCAAAAAATTTGTCCCAAAACTGAACACACTAATTGTTTTTTTAAACCTTTGAAAGCTTCCTCTTCCACTGAAAACCACTAAATGTAGCCCTCTTTTTTTAAAAAATCATAAATTGGGGAAATTTTAAAAAAAGGGTTTTTAATAAACTTTCAATAATATTTTCACCATTCCCCCCAAAGGACTGAACTTCCCTTTTAAAACTAGGGCTGTAAAAATTTACAAAAGCCCCCCACCTTCTGGGGAAGAAGGTTTAATACCCTTTTTCCCGAAATTTCATAAAGATATTCAAAGGGTTGGGGTTTTTTAACCCCTGACTTATTCTTTTTTATTTCTACATTATGCTTCTGTAAAAAACCCCAACACCTGCCGGGGTCTAACCATGCCAGCTTCTGTGGGACCACATATTATGATATTTTTTTAAAAAAGGATGCTACCCCCTCCAGTTTAAAAACAATTGGGAAATAAATTTTGGGAAAAAACCAGGGGATGAGGAAAATTGGGGAATTTTTTAATTTTTAAAGTTGGTTTGGCCCCCTTCTCCTCTATTTGGGGGATCTGTAAATAAGCATCCTTTAAACTTTAAATTTTTTAAATATTTTATTTTTTTCCCACTAAGACAATAATTCCTCAATCCCGCAAAAGGGTATCTTTTTACAATGAATTTGTTTTATTTAATATTTAAAATCCCCACAAATTTTTTTATAGATTTTCAATCAGCCTTCAGTACTGGCACAATAGGTACAGACCATTCACTATGGGTATAGGCCAAAAAATGCCTTTCTGCACTAGTTTTTTAATTTTTCCCCCAATATTCCCCTTTTTGAAAATGGGGACTGGCCTTTTTTACAAACTTAGGGGCAGCATCACTTTTTACATGAATTTGTGCCAGATGCTGGGGATAGGGTTTTTAGAATCTACCCTAAAATTATTTTAACATTTCCCTTTAGCACTGTCTAGTTTGTTAATTTTGGGAGATTATCCAATCCAGCAAGGTAAAACCCTACCTTTTTATGAGGTCTTTTTCCCCAAGTTACTATTATTGGATTTCACTACAAAAACCTTGTGACACCCCCTAATTTATTAATCTTTTCCCGGGAAAAAAACCTTTTCCCAAAGGGTTTATTTTTCCATTATCATATGCAGTTACCCCCCCAGGGAAAATGGTTCAATGTGCCCCTTTACTGCCTCCCCCCCCAGTCTTTGGATAAAGTCGAGATGGACGCCCCACTGTCAATCTCAAAGGGTACCCGTTTATTGTTAATGATAAACCCATATTTTTCTGCCTTCATGGAAAACACCTTTTCCTCTGGGGCATATGCTCATCACTTCCCCCATCTGCCGAACCATTACCGCCCCTCCAGCACCTTAATTGACTTTGTTCTAGGATATCTCGGTGGGCTGCTGTGTCCTTTCTTTTCCTTTTTTTTTTTAATACCCGATTTTGATAAGCCTTAGGGGACACTTTTGAAAATTTCTACCACACTCTTTCAAGTGGGCCCTTTTTTAAAGACAATTTTTTACAGAAAAATCTTTCCTTAAAGACTACTACTGTGCTGGAACCTACAATGTTTTCATTTTCACAGCATTAATCACTTGTAACAAAGGAGCAAATTTTTGATCTGTAAAAATGCCTGTTCCAAGTTCAAAAATTTGTCAAAATTTGTTTTGCAGACTGCACACTTTGGAAATCCAAATTTTCTGCAAAAGGTGAGGAAAAAACACTTCATCCACCACCGCCATAAAAAAACTGGTCCCCCCCTCTGGGGTCAAATTTCCCCCCAAAAGGGACAGTTACAGCCAACGCTTTTTTAAATTTTGAATAATTCATGCAAGGACTCACTCCCCGTCGTTTTTCCTTTTCCCGAAAAGCCAACAAACTGCGGGGGGAGGCCGGTTTCACTGGGAAAAAAATTTTTAAAGGGCCCCGACTAAGTCGTCGTAACGCTTCGTGTGGGAAACGGGGCACACACATTACCCAAAACACTGTAAGTTTCCCGATCCCAGGACACTAGCAAGAAATTTCTTGTTATCTTGCCTTTTAAATTTCCCAATGAGCGAAAAGGGTTCCCAAAAAGTTTTGCCAAAGCTCCAAAGAATCCTTTCGGGGCCCAAAGGTTCCAACCTTCCTTGGATGCTGCCATGCTGCCACTTTTTCTGCTGTATCACCGCTCTGCTGCAATGTCCCCGGCCGGGGAATATCCCTACTACCTTTAGGCCCCTTGGCCCACTATCCCCTTTGGGTCTGATGATCCCATCCCCCGCCACTGTAGGGGTTTTAGGTTAAGAAAACCCCGAGTAAAAAAAAATGTACTCCCGGCCCTCCATAACAACAACAACAAAAAACAAAACCCAAATTTTAAATGACTGAACCCAAAAAAAGTATTCAATCCTCCTACTGCTCCCAACCCCCTTTCAAGACCATTGCTGACATCAAGACATACTACTGTATAGAAAGCGCCTTGTTATGCGGGGATTTGGGGAAAATTTGGCCCGTTTTTTTTCAGGATGCACCCACACCAGCCCCCCCCAACACCCAGGAAACCCTTTTACTGATGGGTGAACATAGACAAACGGTGTAAGGAAACACCCCCCCTGTTTTTACCCTTTGCCGGGGGAAACAAACCCGGGCCCTAAAGGGGAAGGGGGGAGCTTTTCCCCCAGGCCATGGGGCCCCAATTATTACAGTGTAAATTACTTAGGGAAAACCCGGGAAAAAAAACGTTTCCTTAAGACACTTTTGTCCAGTGTTTATCACATATGCAAAAACGCAAAGTACATAAAGGGCCCAAAAATCTGGGAAATCGCAACCCGAACTAGTAAAAGATCCCCTGACTACTTATAAATTTTGTACTTTGCTAAAAAACACCCTTTTAATATTAACCAAATCAAAACCAAAAAAACTGCTAATTAGTTATATTATGTGACTTTTTTGGGTTCTAACCTCCCAACCCCTGAAATATTCTACCTGAACCATTATTTGAATATTATTTTTTGTTTTTATTATGTGCAACTTCAAGATTATTATACCCCCACCTTGACTACCTTGCATTAGTATTAAGATTAAATAAGTTTTAAAATACAGTTAACCACTATTTTTGTTTAGATTTAAGTGGTTATGAAAATTATTAGAAATTATGAAATTATTAGTTACGTATTAGGATTAGTCTGACCGAAATCCCCCAAATGATAGTGGCTTTTTTTGTACTTAGCAAACCAAATTGTAATTAAAATTGTAACCTTTAAAAGAAATAAACCTTTATCTTTATCTATTTTTTTTAAAAATAGGTACCGGGGTGTTAGTCGACTGGTGGGGTTGCATCGTGGACTATTGACCTAATTTGTTGAAATATCCCATAACAAGCGGCTTTGTATGTAGTAGTGTTTTCCCTGATTCAAAAGGACTATCCCTTTGTACATGTACTTTAAATATAGGATTAGTATTATTTTTTTTAGTATTTTTTCCATTTTTGTTGACACCAGCATTACAAAGGTCCCACATAGGGTTAAAATACAAAAAATATACTACACAATTTTTGTATCACTGACCCCCCAAAAATAAGCTATAAGTGTATTTATTACAACTAACATGCTCAAAAGTGAGCTTTATGTTAGAATAAAAACCCCCCCTAAATTAATTTTTATTTTTTTTAAAACTAAAAAAATTTTTCAAAATTTTTTTTCTAAATACAAATTTAGTTAATATTTTTCTTTTCTTTGGGCAAAGGGGGAAAAATGTAGGGGGGAAAAAAAAACCCCAAATTAATCAAATATTGTTAAAACTAAAGAAAGCCCCCCTACAGGGGTACATTTTAGGCAGACTATCTTTTTTGGGGGTTAAATATAACACACCATTAAATAAGTTTATGTATTTATGTTAGTTTTAAACATGCCCGTGTTTATTTGTTAGACCCAAAATGCCGTAAGGTTTTTTATTTTGTTAGAACTATTACCCCCTATAAGCTTTATTTGTTAGTTCCCACAACATGCCCCAGAGTTAGCATTTAACTACATGCTGCTAAAGAAAGGGATTTTTGAACTAAATTTTCCCCAAGCAACTTTATTTTAGAACTTAAAAAGCTTTATTTGTTAGAACTTCATCTTTAAAGTAAGTTTTATTTATATTATTACCTACAACAACAAAATCAAAATAAGTTTTAGCAACTCAAACCTCTGATTTCACAACACCTACTGAGGCAGGCAGGCTTGGGTTTGGGAAAAATTGTTTTTAATTTTTATTTATTATTACTAATCTCAGTAGCACAGTGAAAATTTTTGTTAGCAACGAATTACATTATTAACTGGGTTCTAAAAAGATATTTTTTTGTGAAATTTTGTTAAAAATGTGTTTTGTTGTTTTGTTTTTTTTTTTAGTTTCCAATGCACCAAACCAACTCAACCTAACTGAACCACCCTTTTACCCAGCCTAATACGAAAACCCCCTTCCCCAACCCTAAACATACCTTTCCCCAGGCTGAGAAAAGGGGGCATTTGGGATTAAAATTGGCCTCTCAGAATGAATTATCTGGGGGGGGTTCCGGGGGAATTACATTCCTCCAGAGGCACCAACGAACCCCTTCCTCTCAGCCAAAGGTATTTTTAGTTGGAATTTTATATTAATACAGGTTTTAAATTTTATTCCTTCCTATTAGTCCTGGGTTAGTCTAGACAGTGGAGTCTCTGTTTATTTAACAGTTGTTTATTACAACTGAATTTGACTTCATAACTGGTTCTATTTTAAACAAAGAAAATTAGGTTTTTTAATTACTTGGGGAGATGAATATTTAATGCTCTAAATTGATTGGCAAAAGGGGGATTTTTTTGGGTTCAGGATGTACAAACCCCATTTCTACTATTCAAAATTTTGGGTAAGTTTTTTGAAGTGTTTTTGAAATGTTTTTTTGGGGGGTCTGAAATGGACTAATCAATTTTTTTCCCTTATGGGAAAAAATTGTTTGGGAACGGCACTTGAACACATTCTGGAACAAATTAATGACGAAACCGGGGTCCCATGAAAATGTTTGTACAGATATTGATGACATTTGGTTTTGGATGCAGAAAGCCCATTAATTGAGCATCTTGGGCAAGCTATATGCCTAACTTAAGACTCAATGGCAGTAATTATTATTTTCTTTTTGTGTTAATAAAAAAACAAATTTAGGAAATTTCAGAGAGAACAAACAAGGGGACAGTTACTTTTAAGGTTGAATTATGGGCAAATAATAAAAAAAAAAAGTATATAGTTTTAAAATACTTTAGTTGAAAAAATTGTTTTCATATTTAACGTTTAATTGTTAGATAAGGGAAAAAAAGTTTTTTTTTTTGAAACCTGGCAAAAAAGAGATTTTGGTTGGGTTCCAGATTTTGGGTTTTTATGCACATTGAGTTTTTTCCAAGTTGCCACATAGAATGTTTGAGGTTTTTTTTTCTAGTATTCCCCATGATTCTGTTTAACAATAAAAAAATGTTTTAGGTAAGATTGATAGTAGAATGTTTTTTTTGTATGTGATAAAGTAGTATGAGTATTTACTATGTAAATAGATCTGGAAAAGACTGAGTAATCATTCATACTGCAGAACTCAAAAGTACAGATGAATTAGTAACTGAGAAAAACAAAAGTTTCAAGATTGTTTGGATTTTATTGTAAATCTAATTATTCATGCAGTTACTTTTAATATCAGTATGTCCATAACCTGTTAGATAGAGTAAGAATTAGTATTTCTCCCCGAAATGCCTAGGCATACTATCCTTCTTTGTAATTAATATTTTATAATGTTGAACCACAAACCTTCAATTTTTGTTGCTGTCCAAAAAGGTTTCAGGGGGGATTTAGCAATGATTGTCCTTTATATAAAAAAAAACCAGTAATAAGAGAATTTTTTGAATGTTGATTTTAAATTTTGGGAAGATTGGGGCATGTTTTCCTTTGCTTGCTTGAGGATTGTTGTACAGCAGCTTTTTTTGGGTTCTATTGGCTTTAGGTGAGGTAAGGATAGGTTATCATGGGGGGAAACCCGTGACCTTGGCCACATGCAGCCTTCTGGGCTTAAGGGAGCCCTTTTGGGAACACCAAAATTTTGAACATTTCTCACAGAGCGGGGGGGAGAGATAATAAAATATATACCTGGGAAATACCAAGGGCCTGGTCCCAAATATGCACACTGCCATAACATCATATTGGGTGAGAGATATGGGGGGAAGTGCAAAACAAACCCAGTGAGGAGCAGGGGGAGTGGGCCCAAAAGGGGCACTGTATCAACATTCGTCCCCCAAATTTTAACATCTTACCAAAGATATCAGAAACAGCAAACAAGTGTAAAGTTTTAAAAGGAAACTGGGCAAGTATCTTTACCGGGGGCCCGATCAACCGTCTTTAAAGGATATGTGGGGCAGTGGGCCTAGCAGTAACACCGTTTACCAGGGAGGAAACGAGCCTGGGCCCCTGGCCACGCCCCAAGAGTTGTGAGACTCATGAAAATCATCAAGTTATAAAAGGGATTCTGAATGAATCAGAATTGTTCTTAAATTTTTATATAATAATGAAATTTTACAAAAAAAATCAGCATTTAGCAGTATATTTAATCATAATTTCTTAAAAGTGGTTTTAATTAGGGGCTAACTTTTAAAGTGACCTTCCACATAAAAAAAGGGTTTTCCACCCGGGGAAAAAATATAGTACAGAACAAGTAATGATGTTGGAGGCACATAATAATTTTCTTTTAAAAATGGTAACAGTACCAAAGATAGTTAAACTTTTCATTGGGGATCTTAAGGAAAATTTTTCATCCAGGGAAAAAACAAAAGGGAAAAATGGTTATATAAAAGATGAGGAATCAGGGCAGGAGCTTGGCGCGAGGGACTGATTACCTTTTTTTTTGTTTTAATTCTTCCCTCACTCCCTTTTATTGTATGATAAAGCCCCCAAAAAGTCTACAAATAAAATACCCCAAATTTAAATTTTAATTCTGCATTAATCTTTTTTAAAAAGATACTTTTTGAGGCCTTTTTTGGGTTTTGTTTATTTTTCATTACTGTCAAGGTATATATAGACTTAGATCATTTTTTCCCTTTTTCATCCATCTACTTTAATTCCTGGAGCTTCTTTTGTGAACCCCCTTTCTGTGGTCATGAATTTTTCCCTTCCTCTTATCAACCTCACCCATTGCCCACTAAAGTGAGTCTCCTTTTAATTTTTACATTCCCCCCCAAAACCCCTCAAATCTTTCCAAGGGGGCCCATAAAAAATGGGGTAAAACCCCCCCACAAGTTCTTCCCTTCAAATTTTTAAAAGCCATAAATGCTGAACCCAAAGCTTCCCGGTTCATTACAATCAAAAAAGACTGAAACCACAAGTTCTTCCAGGTTCATTGAGGCAACCTTTCCCGGGGGGAAAAAAGGGTTTTTTAAAAAAAAACCCCCTTTTTTTTGGGGGCCCGGGAAATTTTAAAAAAAAACCCCAAAATTTTAAATTTTTTTTTTTTTAAAAAAAATTTTTTTTTTTTAAAAATTTTTTTTTAAAAATTTTAAAAAAATTTTTTTTTTTCCCCAACCTTTAAAAAAAAACCCAAATTTTTTCCGGGTTTTTTTGGGGGAAAAATTTTAAAAAAATTTTTTAAAAAAGGGGGTTCAAAAGGGGGCCCAAAAAAACCCCCCGGGAAGGGGGGGTTTTTTGGGGGCCCCCCCCCTTTTTGTTGGGGGGGGGTTTTGGGAAAAGGGTTTTTCCCCCGGGGGGGGCCCCCCCAAATAGGGGAAAAAGGCCCCGGGTTTAAAAAAAAGGAAAAAGGTTTTAAGGAAACCCCCCAAAAATTTTCCCAAAAGGGGCCCGGGGAGGAAAAAAAACCCCCCCAAATTTCCCAGGGGTTTGGGGGGAAAACCCCTTTTTTTCCCAAAAAAATAAAAACCCCCAAAACCCCTTTTTAAAAGGGGGGGAAAAAATTTTTAAAATTTTTTTCCCCAAAAAAAAAAACTTTTTTTTTAAAATTTTTTCCCTGAAGTCTCTGGAGAGCATTTGGAACCTCTTTGGATGAATCTTTTAAATTCATAATACTTGGTTGGGCTATAGGCTGAAGCAAGAGTTGTGTTGGTATGCATATCGTATCTCAAAATTTTTTCACAACCCAAAAATAAATTCCTTGATGAAATAAATCAAAATCAAAATTACCCTAACTTAGGAAAAACCATAAAAAAAGGGGAACCACTTTGCTTAAATTTGTTATTTAATATAATTATATCACTGAGCATTTATGTTATCTTCTAACTACAGTAAACATCTGAAAAAACAATTAATGGGGGGGGGACTCCCTTAGTAAAGAAGTCTTTAAAAACGGATACAGTCTGCTTTTTTTGGTCGATTTTTGGGACAGGGAAAAACCCCAATAAAACACTTGCCCGTTGAAGATAAACTGTGGAATGCCAAGAATAAACTAGAGAAATACAGTATATTTGGGATTTAATTATTCTTATTTCCCTGGGGGGTAGATGAGTTTACAGATGTTTTTTTTACCATGTGGTCCAGGGGGGTGACCTAGAATAATTTGTAAGTCATAGGAGCGAAAACCCAGCAGTAATATTGAGAGGGTGTGGGAGACAAAACAGGTAGATGGTGGGGGAGATGGAGAGGGTTTTTAATAGTTTAAGATGGTTGGGGGAGTTTAGATCCCCTGGGCAAACGGGCTAACATCTACACTGGCCTTCATAGCATATTGTTTATTTTTTTTGTTTCCCCGGGAATATCAGACATTTTTTCAACCATCCCCTCCCACACTGAAACACCAGCCCCAGTTTCCCCATTTATTCAAGTTTCTATTTAACAGTTGGGGTTCCCTACTTTTTTCACTATCACTTGTTTTAAAAAGGCCATTGTTAATAACACTGTTTACCTGGAGGGGGTTTCCCGGGGGTAAACCTTCCCGAAACCTGGTCTGTGACCAGGACTAAGGGGTGGACGGCCTCATGGTGGATTGGGGCCAGACCCAACCCAGGCTGTTATTGTTGCCCGGGACGCAAACCGACGTATAAACCCGCAGCCCAGTTTCCACGTACTGACTTTTTTTCTGTCCAGTGCCTGTTTTGAAGACAGCCAGGGGTCTTTTGGGCCCCCTCCTTATGTATGCTGGGAGGCAGTTGAACAGTTTTGGGCCCCTGACACTGTTGTCTCATCATGATAGTGGAAACCCCTGCTTTTCTTTGGGGGGATGTTCCAAACATAAGAACATAAGAATGGAGGAACACTGCAAGGCCACTGGCCCATACAAAAAGGGTCCTTATAAAACCACCACTACCGGGGGAATTTACTCCTTTACTTTCAGACACTAATCAAACCCACCCCCTCCCCCCTTTATATTTTTTCCAATCTCTTTTAAAGCCACCCAAGGTCCTACCCCTCTATCCCCCTAATCGGAAGATTGTTCCACGCATCTACAACTCTGTTGAAAACCAGTATTTCCTATGTCCTTTCTAAACCCCTAAATTTACCCAATTTAAACCCGTTATTTTGGTTTTTTTTGGGTTGATACCCCTTCCATTTTTATTAATATCTTTTGTTTATGCCCATCATCCACTTGTACCCCCCGATGATATCCCTCATTCTCGTCTCCCAGAGAGGGGAAGATTCAATGTCCTAAATCCATCTTCTTTGGGGGAGATTTCTTATACGGGGTAAATAATTTTAGTCTTTCCTTTTTTGTATGTTCCCCAATGAATCATATCCACCCTTAAAGGAGCCCAAAAAACGGGCCCCGCATAATCCAAATGAGGTCTCACTAGTGAGGGTATAGAGCTGTAAAATAATTTTTTGGATTTCCCGTTATACTTCTTGAAATAAATCCTAGTAATTTTTAGCCTTATTCCCAAAATTAAAGCCAAGGTCTTGGTTTTTGATTTCTGTTTACCATGCCCCCCCAAGTTTTTTTTACATTCTGTATGATCCCCCTAACTTCACCTAGTTTATAAATTAGGGATATTTTCATTACCAACGACTAGAACCTTTTACACTTGTCCACATTGAACTTCATCTCCCAAACTTTTCGGCCCAAGACATTAATTTGTCCAAATCCTCCTGGAGTTCACTGTATCCTCCTAAAAATAATTATATTATTTTTTGTATCATCAGAAATTTTTTTTCATGTCATTTGGGAATTCCTTCATAAAGGTCATTTATGAAATTATAAACAACAAGGGGCCCCAAAAACCCACCCTTTGTGGAAGTTTACGGGAAAAATCCCCATTCAGATTTGACCCCATTAATGGAAACTTTTGCTTTCTATTGGTAAGCCATGCCTTTTATCCATGCTGAACTTTACCTCCTATCCCATGACCCGCCCCCTTTTCAAGAGTCTCTTGTGGGGTACCTATCGAAGGCCTTACTGAAACCCAAGAAACTATATCATATTCTTTATGACTGTCTACTGCCTCAAATGTTTTTTAAAAAACCTGGTAATTTGGGTAAAAAACGCCCTCTCGTAAACCCATGCTGAGATTCATTAATCAAATTATGTTCTTAAAAAGGGACTTCTGATAATATCAGCATTTGTTTCCCTTAATAATTTGCCTACTATAGACGTGAGGCTTAGGGTTTTAATTTGATGGAATGGACTTACCCCCTTTTTTGGGAATATGGGAACCCACATTAGCTATTTTACATCCTGCACAACACCAGTTAAGATGGCCCGTATTAAACACATTCGTTAATGGCTGACTAAGTTCCATTTTGATTTTTTAAAATTTTTCCCTGAAAAAAAACTCGTGGGGCCCGGGGACTTTTTTTTGTTTCAGTTTATTTTATCTTTTTTGAAAACCCATGTCCCTGTAATTAATATTAGTTAACTTGAATTCTTCGGGAACTGGAAAAATTGTTTAAATTTTTGGGAAACTCATTTTTGGGCTTCCTTTTTAAAGACTGACAAAAAATAGTCATTAAATAGAGAACACATTTTTCCCGTTCGTTATCCGTCAGCTGTCCATTCCCAATTTTTTCCCGAGGTCCTACCCCTTTTCCCCCACCTTCGGGGCCTGACACTTGAAAGAAACCCCCTTTTTGGGTTAGTCTTTGATTTATTAGCAACCTTTTAACTTAAGTCACGTTTAGCCTTTCCAACCCTCCTTTTTTTCTTCTCTTTTTAACTGAACATAACCCAAAAAAGGGTTTAAAATCTCCCCCCGGGTCGCCTATAAATTCCTCTTTTCCCAATAGATGTTTTAGCCTTTCCGTTAATCCATTTGGGGTCCAATTTTTTGACCTAAATTTTCTGGGAATAAAATAACTTTTTTACACGTTGTACATTTTTAAGAAAAAATCATAAACCAAAATCCCATCGTAATCGTTACCAGATTACCCCATCCCAGGATTACCAAAGGGGTTTTTCCCCAAGTCCCAAAATAATCGGCAGAACGAAAATCCCGGAATTTTTTGTATTATCCCTATTCCCCGTACCCCATGTAATATTGTAATGGATTTGTGATCAATAGTCCCCAAACCTTCAGTGATCCCAGATTATTTACAAGAGTTTCTTTTTTTGACAAGACTAGGTCGAGAAATTATTTTCCCCAAACCCCCAAACACACTTCTTCAGAAAAAATTTCCCGAACTACTTTTATAAAATCACTGGGCCCCAGATTACCGGGCAAAGAAATCCATCAATTTGACTGTTAAAAACCCCACTATCACTACGTTAATTTGGGCCAAAACCCTAACAATTTCTCCCAAAGAATTCCCCCATCGTGATCCAATCCTGGGGGTTTTTATATTACACCTAGAATCAGTTTTTCTTGACCTTCAAAATCTACCCAAACAGATTCTGAAGGTCCATCTATTTTTATGCCTGTTTTTATGCGGGAATTTATATTTTCTCGTAAAACAAGAACTCCACCCCTTTCCCATTATTCTATTACATGGAAAACTTTAAAACCCCGAATATGACAAATTAGCAATCAAACCCGACTCTTGGATTATACCATGTTTCCCGTTTTTGCAATGACATCAAAGTTCCCAGCACATGCTAACCCAAAAGTAATTGTTAATTTTATTTCGGGGCTTGAAGTTAGTATAAAATACATTGATATGATTTTTTTGGGAACCCCTTTTTTAGCTTTTTTTTTATACAATTTCTGTTTCTATCATTACTCTGTGTCCCCTTTTTTTACTGTTATTGGATTTTGATATCAAAGCCCAACCAAATTTTGGCCCTCAATTTTTTTACCCTTCCCCAAACCCATACCCTAACTAATCCTAGTTTAAAGCCCTAACAACATCCTTTTAACTGAGGGTAGCGAGGAAAACCCCACACCTTCCCTGGATAAAGGGAAAACCCCCTCCCTGGCCATATGTCATTTCGGTTATAGAAGTGGTCCCCGTTGTCAATGAATGGGGCTGCATTATCCTTACAGTGTTTGTCC
This sequence comes from Cherax destructor, assembly GCA_009830355.1. Lineage (NCBI taxonomy): Eukaryota > Metazoa > Arthropoda > Malacostraca > Decapoda > Parastacidae > Cherax > Cherax destructor. The sequence continues at coordinate 8,203 of WNWK01028439.1, read as the reverse complement.
GGGCCAAACAATTTATACCAATCGCCCTGGGCAGCCCTTTATTTTAACACCCTTCTTGGAAAAAACATATAAAAGGTTCCCCCCCTTTTTCCTTTAAAGATGTCTATTGCTGCCTTATACCTTTCTAACTAAATCCCCACTTCTACACCTTCAACATTCTTTCCCCCACACTGAGGCAGATAATAGGATTTATCCCATTACCATGCCCCTGTTTTCCAAACCGGGAACAATGTCTTCCATCCCAGCCCCAGGAAAGCAAACCCCCTGTCTCCCACTCCTATTTTTTTCCAAAAACAGAAGGCCCTATCCATATATCTAACTTGGCTATCCCCAAAAAAAACAATGTTTTACCTTCCTTGGTACCGTTTTTGTCGTGGGCGTTTCCCGTTGTCGACTCAATCGTCCTTTGCAAAAAAGTAGTTCAAGTTTCCCCAGCAGTCTCTTTCTTCTTCTCGTTACTACCTCTCCATTGCCTTCATCTTCAACTTTGTCCCATGCTGTCCGGGCACTGCCCCGGTTTTCCCCTTTTTGACCTGAGGACTCAAAAGGAGGACTACTACAATCCTCTTGTTTTTCCCCCTTCGTTTGCCTATCTCGCTTTGCACCCCCCTTTTCCCCCCTTGCTGCTGGGAAAGTTTTCTCAATAGGGGCATCTTGGGTTCAGTAAAAGGAGTAAAATTTGACACGTCTTCAATTTAGCTAAGAAAGGAGTGATTTTCATTTTAAGTTTGGACTAATTCCCAGGATTTTCCAAGGTATATAATCATGATCTCCCACCTGCATTTAGGGAGTAAAGGGTTTTGGGAAATTCAAGGTTCCAGTAATTTTTGGTGTTTTATCGAGTTATGCGTGTTTTAAATTTCTCCCGTACATTTTCTAGGTCGGGAATTTTTGCCTGCTTTGTAAGGGGGCTGTTTTGTGAGCAGCAATATTCTAGCCTAGATAGAACAAGGACCAGAAGAGTGTCATCATGGGCTTATCCCTAGTTTTGAAGGTTCTCAATCCATCCTCTCATTTTTTTCCCGATTGGGTTGGGTACAATGTTAATGGCCTTTGAATGTGAGATCTTCTGACATGATCCCCTTGGTCTTTTACATTAGTTTTTTGGGTCTATGGAATTTTTTAAAATAATTTAAAAAAACTGTAAATCTAGGAATAATTGGAGACGAAATGACAGTGTGAGGCCATTTAGATGATAACACAGGCAGTAAATCCCCGGTCTCGCTGCCCAGGAACAATGACAATGGATGCCCAGGAAAAACCCCAAAACACAAACTTGCAATGAACTGGATAGCCATTTGATACAGCAGATATGGCCCATTTCATGGCTATTTTAATCAGGAAACCCCATTAAATGACATGTTGGGGTTTTATCTGGTCAGACTTTTATCCATTTTTGCTGATATTTACTTTTTTGCAGGTCCATTTCATTGGACTTTTTTTTAAATGAAATTTTTTAATCATAGGGGTTGGTTTTGAAATTTTGCATAATTTTTGACTTCCCCAGTATAATGAAAAGGGATGAAAATAATGTAATATCTGTCTGTTTCATGGAAAAAAAATTGTTTTTTCATCTCTGGGAAACATTTAAAAGACGAGGATGGTTTTCGCGGCCCTTTAACCTTTGCACCTCCCGTGGGGTTTTCTGGGTTTTTTGCAGTATCAAAAATAAGTGTTTACCATTTATATACTAACTGATTTTGATATTTGGGGTTGACTTGTCAGCAGGGGGGCCCAAAGAAAGACGAGGTGAATCAATTTAAATTTAAAAAATAAGGGGGAAGGGGTGGTTTTGAATGTTATATATGCAAGCAAAAGGGGGAAAAGTAAGAGTATAGTGGCCAAAATTTAAATGAGTGTGAAGCATGGGGGGTGAATGTTCAACAAGAAGGAGGTTGGGGGCAGTGGAGATATTGTCTCAAAGGGCAATATGTGGTGTGAATATAATGAAGAGAAATCCTAGCTTTGAGATTAGAAGGGTGCAGGATTCTAAAAAATTTTCCAGATGGCAGAGGAGGGGGTTTTTGAGGTGGTTTGGACATTTAGAGAGGAAGGAACAAGATAGAATGATTTGGAGGGACATAAATCTGTAGTGGGGAAGGAAAGGGAGGGTTTGGGCCGAGGAAAGGTCGGAGGGGGGGGGTAAAGGTTTTGAGGAAAAGGGGGTTGGGCTTCCCGCAAGCATGGGGAGTATGTTAGATTGGAGGAGTGGGGGAATGGTTTTATGACACTGTGCTGTTGGAGTGTGCTAATATTTATGAAGGAATTCAGAGAAATTGCTTAGTCAGACTTGGGTCCAGGAGGGGGGAAAATAAAAATGCCTGCACCGGGAAGGGGGTATGGAGATATGTTGCAGTTTTTTTAACGGGGTAGTGGGGCAAATAGAATCATGTTAATATAAACCTGGAAAGACACTGCCATAACAACATACTAGGGGGTGAGAGATTTGGGAGGGAAATGAAAATAAAACCCCCGTGATGAGCAGGGTGGGGGGACAATAAAAGGGAAAACTGAAACAAATTTTGGGGCCCAGACTATTCAACATCTTACCAGAAGTTTAGAAACACGGGTGGAAAAAAAGTGTAGGGCCCCTTTTAGAGGAAACTGGCAAAATCTTCCCCAGGTGCCAAAATCCCCCCAGGTGTGATGGATATTGGGGGAGCCCTTTCCCGCAACAACAGCCTGGTTTACCAGGGAAAAAAGACAGGCCCGGCCCCTGGCCGGTCGGGTAGTTAAACTTTTTCAAACTCTTCCAAAAATATCAAAAGGGATACCTTTTTAGCAAGGAAGTGGGGGAGTGAATGATATGAAAATGTTTTTTTTTTTTTCAGGTCAAACCCCGTTAAGGTGGGTAATGATTTTGAAGTCTTATGATATGTTAAGATGCACTTTGCTGTATTTGACATGATACACTTTTCTTTTTTCTAACCCTTTAAAATTGTTAACTGAAAGGATTGTAATATGTTGGGGCATGAAGATGTTTAGAGGGCAAAAGTTTGACTTAACCCCTTTTACTGTTTCCCCCCCTTTTATATGTCTTACGAGCCAATGTTTTTGACATAAATAACTCCCAAAAATTTGTGGGCCCCCAAAACAAGTGGGGAAAGCTGGTAGGCCCCATGTGAGAGAATGGGGCTTTTGGTCAGTGTTAAATTTGTATAAAAAAATCCTGGGAACACGCAGTACAATAACAAAAAAATGACCGTGTTTTTGGATTAAAATTTTGACTTTTAGGTGTTTCTTCTTTTAGTATTTATGGTTGTGTTCTTTTTTTTTCTTTCTCATTTGATAGAATGGAAGAATATTATAGAAATAAAGATGATTTTGTTTGGGTTTACGGGACCTTGAAATGGACTAAAAGTAGCAGAAATGTTTGTTTTTTTGTCCAATAAATGCCCAACTGGCCTTCAATGAGTCACGAATGGTTGACATTTTTATACAATTATTAAAATTTGCAGAGTCAAAACAGTAAATTTCTTTTTTTTGTGTGAAAAAAAATCTGGGGGAAAAAAGAAAGGGGGGGAGACGGACAGATGAACAAGAAAATGTTATTTTAGTCCAAATGTCTGCATTGTTCATTCTGGGCCCCATTTTGAAATTGGGATCTTTTTTTTTAAATTTGATGAAATTCCTTGCCAATTTTTACCCCTTTTTTGGGTAGTTGAAACGGTAAATGGGTGGTTTCTTTTATACTCAAATAAAAATGGGCGAAAATTTTTTTGGGCTCAAATTTGGCCCCAAAAATTCCGGGGGGGGCCATGCGTATATATCGCCGAGATCACTAACTTTGGAGCGTAATTCCGTTTTTCCCTCAAATTTCGTACTTTTGGGGTCATTACCACGGGAAAAAATTCTTATCATTTCTAAAAAAAAATTTTTTTTTTTTCAAATTTTTTTGTGACAAAGAGACATTTAGGATGGGGTTGTGACATAAAAGGGATTAAACTTGGGGAAAGCAAAAATTAAATGCCCCTTTTTTAAAAATTTTTCCCAAAAAAAAAAAAAAAAAAAAAACATGAAAAAAAAGTGTGCAGTGTTGTGAAGTTTGAAAAAATGTGTTGATACTATACAGCAACACGGGGTGTTACTTTTATTTATAATTATAATTTATTTTAAACACAAAACCCTACATGGGTTATTCAGTGAATGATGGGGCGTAATTGATCCTGTCTGCTGAGTGCAAGAAGACATGTTTCCCTACTTCATTTCACCTAGATGTCATGCTTTATTGAAATTTTTTTTTTATTAACATTGGTTTTCCTAAAAAGGCGGGGTCCGAAAAGAAATACTTTCATCTTTCGCTCCATCACTGTCTTGCCAGAGGTGCGCACACTACACTTATATAACTGCAACATTAACACCAATCCTTCAGAGTGAGACACTTCCCCCCTCCTGCTGGTTTCCCTGAATCCCCTTGCTCCCCCAACAGCATCAAGTCCTAAAAAACCCTTTGTCTCCACTCCCATCTAACACCCCGCATGCTTGCTGGAATCCCAACCCCTTTAAAACAAAACCCTTTTCCCCCCCCCCCATTTTTCCCAGGCCGACCACTACCCCACCCTTTCCCTTCCCCACAGATTTAAACGCTTCCAAGACATTCCCCTCGTTAAACCTCTTTTAAAAGTCTGAACCACCTCAAAAACCCCTCTTCAGCCCTTATAACCCCACCCCCCTCCTAATTTCCAAATAGGATTTCTGCATTATATTGCACCAAATTTTCCCCCGGGAAAACTTGTTTATATGTAACAGTGAAAATAAACAAACCTGGATGCGGGAGCGGATGTTGTGCACCAACTAGTGGTGGCATATCTGAAGTTCGCTCGTAACTCTTTTTTTTTCGTAATTCAAAGCAAAATATCGACTGAGAGATGACTCGTGACTTGGAAAACTCGTAAAAAAGGGCACTCTAAGTCTAGGTACCACTGTAGTCACAAACACTGCAGGTGATCATTTTCACATTTTGATATACAAAGATTTATAGGTGCCAGCAATATTTTAGAAACCAAAAAGGTATTAAAAAACCACGAAGGCTAATTTCTTTTAAAAAATTGTCTGATTTCCTGAAGCAAAAGGGGGTTGAAAAAATTTGGGTTAATTACTTTTGCAACTTTGGATATTTTAGGTTTATCTTGGAAATTTACACTATGATATAATGTGTACCTGTGAGAAAAATAGACAAAAGATATGACAGAGACAGAGATAGACAGAGAAGACGAAGAGAGAAGACAGAGACAGAGATAGACAGAGACAGACAGAGACAGAGATAGCAGAGACAGAGATAGCAGAGACAGAGATAGCCAGAGACAGAGATAGCCAGAGACAGGCGGAGACAGTGATAGACAGAGACAGAGATACACAGCCAAAAAGTCAATCAGACGGCCTGCCGAACACGTATTACACATAATAATAATATTTTTATTTCATTACAAGTTTACATTGAGATTATGTAATTACAATTATGAACTGAAGTGCAAAGAGCCACTATCATGCCATGGCATTATGGGCAGACTAAATCTAATGGCTTATAGACTACTTAATACCAGAGAAATTGATCAAAGTTTTTGTTTTTATTTATAGCAGATATAAGTTTACTCAATTAATTTTGAGGATATTAAGCAAGTGTTTTGTAGGTTGGTTATAACAGTAGCAAATATTGAGATTATATTATGGGAAAATAACAGTGAGCGTTGTTGGGAAAATAGTTTACACTATGAGAATGTTTCAAGTTGGTGTGGGGGCAGGTATTTATACGGGAATGTAGTATTTATTAATGTATAATTTTGGGAATTTAGTTTTGAAGTTTTAAGATTTAGGAAATTTGGGGAATTTTTTTTGGTTGAATTTGGGGATAAGTATTTAATTTAGAGGAGTATTTAAAATTTGATGTTCAACCAGGTTTTTTTAGTATTTACTGGAAATAACCAGATTTTGGGGTCCTTTATGTGCATAAAATTTTTTTCCGGGGTCAGGAAAAGGGGTATATAAAAAAGGGATCTTATTTGTATTGTCGTGGTCCTGTTAAGGTTGGGAGGAGAATTTTGAGGAGGGTTCATGTTTGAAAATGTTCTATGTATGTAGTGGGCCCGAATTGTGAAGGTTTTTTTGGGTAGTTTTTTGGGTTTTTTTAATTTTGGTGGAGTATGTGTCTAGGGGGAATTTGTTATCATTCTGACTGCACCCTTTTTGTTGGGTTAGGGTTTCTAAGGTGTTTATTGTTGTTGATCCCCATGCAAATTCCAATGAGATAAGGGTGATAAAAAAATGATATGCAAGGGGGCTGATTAACATAGTAATTTTTTGAAATTTTGCCTACTGTCTTTGGAGATTTTTTTGGGAAAATTTTTTGTATGTGTGTTTGGAATTTAACACTGAATGGGGTTTCCTAGGAATTTTCCCCCTGTGAGTCTTGTGATGGGTGAACCATTGGGCGTTATGTTGGGGAACATTTGTAGCTCTGTTTCCCAAAATGAATAAAAGGGCTTGTCAGATTGAAGTAATTATTTGTTTATCCAGGTAGATATTTTCTGTAATTCGGGATTAAAGATTAGATATGACTGGGGTTTTAGGAGAAGGGCATATGTTGTGTCATCTCAAATACTAGGGTTTGAGTAGTTGTTAAGTAAAAGGACACAAAAACAACTAATGCGACATTTTTTTGTGGGGAACGTTTGCTTCCAGGGGCTTTTTTAAGCCGTTACAAGCGATACATGGGCACAGAGGGTATATATACCTCCCAAAGGGGGTGTAAACTAGGGGGAGAAGTAGTAGTGATATAAGTTGTAGTGCAGAAATAAAAGGAGAAAATCAATTGCACATGAGTAAAAAAGGGATAAAACAATTATATGGGTAGTATAAAAATATAGGTTAGACAAATATTTCTGCTGGAGGTTGAAAAGGAAGGTTGGGAGTGTTCCACATCTACGAGGGCTTTGTTGAATTAGCAGGAGAGACTATGTGATGGTAGGTTCCTTTTTCAGGAGGTTTCTTGCAAGACTTCAGAGAGGTAAGTGCCTTTTTTTTGTTTAATTGGAGAAACAGCAAAAGGCTGATTCAAAAATTGCGTCTACGGAAAATTTAGTTTCTTTGATTACTAGTCGGGGTCTTTGAATTTCAGAGATGATTTTTGGGAATTTCGGTGTTGTCCCGGGGGGTTGTTCAGGTTATCTTTCCTCATGCGTTAAGGTTTCATTGAGGCGTTTTCGAGGTTTCTTGTTTTTTTTTTACAAAAATTCTGTCCACCTACGGGGTTTATAGTGAACCCTGCGTTGACTGGGTTAAGGTGCTTGGATTTTTCCTGTTGATCCTTTATAGACTTGAAGGATGGGACTCTAGTGTTAGCACAAATACTTTTGAAATGTTGGGTGCAACTTGGCTGTTGGGAAAATTATAACTTTTTTGGGGTGGAGTTACTGGAGAATTTAAAGATCTGAAGAGCTCTTTTCTTCAATCTTTTATGAAAAGGAAGGAAAATGTAAACAGTGAAGGTTTGGTGAATGTATGTACATTCCCCGTCAAAAACCGGACTACAAATTCGGAAGCCTTGGAAAATCCATTGTACCCTTTGGGCAGTATCTTGACTGGGAAAAGAAGTGTTGAGATCATTTTTTTTTTAGGTTTCCGGGTTTTCCCGGGTTTGTTAATTCTACCAATATTATTACATTGAGTAGTTGTGATGCATTCGGGGGAATTAGAAATAGGAAGATGAGGACCCAGACATTTTTTGTGGAACACCGACTGTAATTTTGTGTGTAAGAGTTAGCTCCATTTGGTACACGTATTGGTTTTTTCTAAAGGGATGGTAGTTTGGGGATGCCCCTTATACCATGTAAGTTAATTTGGAGCAGTAAATCATGGTCGACGACAAAACTTTAGAAAACAATGAAGATTTCCCCCTGGGACATCTTTCCTCAAGTGTGGGGTATATTAGCTCTAGATGTGAATAATAGCATCATTAGTGTTTTTGTTAGTCCTGAATCCAAACGACAGGGGGATACGTGTGGGAGACGAGGGAGGAATAGATCTGCCTAGAAAAATTTTTCCAAAAATTTCAGAGAGCAGAGGTAAGTTATAATTGGTCTATAATTATTCAAGTCTGTTTATCACTCTTTGTGGGTGGGGTGACCCCCATTTTGAGAATTGATAGGGGTGGGGAAAATTTTAAAGGAGTTGAAGTGTTGCAATACAGTGGACCTCGCTATTCAAA
>WNWK01028438.1:0-25391 GCA_009830355.1 Cherax destructor | reverse complement strand
TTGGGTAGTTGAAATCGGTAAATTGGTGATTTCTTGTACTCAATCGATATAACAAATAGAGTTCTAAAGAAATAGCTATGAGTTTGGTCGACTGTCCCAATGGAATTGGCCTAAAATAGGGCTCAAAGTCGGCGAAATCGCCGATGGTATATATCACTGACATCGCTAACTTTGCGAGAGCGTAATTCCGTAAGTTTTTAATCAAATTTCATACTTTTGGTGTCCTTACAATCGGGAAAAGATTCTCTATCATTTCATAAGAAAATAATTTATTTTTTTCCAAAATTTTCCGACATAGAATGACAGTTTCAGAATGGGGCCTCCGACAGTCAAAGGGGTTAAACCATTCCAGGAAAATTTCCCTAGTGACCCATGCCTTAGCATTAGACTTCCAAAACACACACAATTTACTCTTGTCAACACTGTAGTTCCTGAACACTCGGGATTTTCAGAGTGATACACGAGTAAAGGCTTCACTTTTTAAATCCCCACTAGCGTTCCCACATAACATAAGAGTTAGCCTGTCTTTCATAGGCTTGTGTCCTGACATTGCCTTTTCCTCCTGCGTGATGTAGGTCCTCCTTGTCATTTTCTTCCAAAAGAGGCCTGTTTCGTCACAATTAAACACTTGTTGGGTTTAAATTCTTCTCCCTCTACATATTCTTTAAACTCACGCACAAATTTTCAGCCCCATCTTTATCTGAACTGGCACCCCTCCATGCCTTACAACACTGTGTATGCCACTTCGCTTCTTGAAGTTTTTGAACCAGCCTTTGCTGGCCTTAAATTCATCAACATCAACACTGGTTCCAGGCATTTTCTTTACAAGATCGGCATGCAAGTGCCTTGCTTTTTCACATATGATGGATTGCACAACACTATCAACCGCTAGCAGTTTTGGTTTATCCACACCAATAACAATTTCTCCATATTTTCCATTGTTTGTGATTCTGTTTCGTTATCGATTCACCCCTTTCGCAACATTAGCTTCCGTGATTTCTTTTTTCTTTGCCACAATGGAACTGATGGTTGATGGGTTTTTGTACAGTCATCCCTCCGTTTTGTATCTCTGTTTTCGTATTTCAGTTTTCGTGCAGTTTTTCAGGGAAAATTGACCTCTGTTTTCGTGTGATTCCTCCATTTTCGTTCATGGTATGGAACCCTGTCCAGTGCCCAGCGCACATACAAAGCCACAAGCCCGCCTCCCACGCACATTCTCAGGCAGTGTAGCATTGTTTCTGGTTGAGTGAACATTATCCTGCGAGTTCATACCAAACATTTCTTAACAATCCATTGTTTTTGGCCCTTAATTATTGTGTGGACTGCAAATAAGCCACCACGGGCCCAAAGATAGCTCCTAGTGTCAGTCCTTTGGTAAAGAAAGTGAGGAACACCATAGAATTAAAGAAAGAAATCGTAGCAAAGTGGTGAGAGGCAGTGGTGATGAGAGGCAGTGGTGGTGAGAGGCAGTGGTGATGGGAGGCAGTGGTGGTGAGAGGCAGTGGTGATGAGAGGCAGAGGTGGTGAGAGGCAGTGGTGATGAGAGGCAGTGGTGATGAGAGGCAATGGTGGTGAGAGGCAGTGGTGATGAGAGGCAATGGTGGTGAGAGGCAGTGGTGATGAGAGGCAATGGTGGTGAGAGGCAGTGGTGGTAAGAGGCAGTGGTGGTGAGAGGTGGTGGTGAGAGGCAGTGGTGATGAGAGGCAGTGGTTGTGAGAGGCAGTGGTGGTGAGACAGTGGTGATGAGAGGCAGTGGTGGTGAGAGGCAGTGGTGGTAAGAGGCAGTGGTGGTGAGAGGCATTTGTGATGAGAGGCAGTGATGGTGAGAGGCAGTGGTGGTGAGACAGTGGTGGTGAGAGGCAGTGGTGAGAGGCAGTGTTGATGAGAGGCAGTGGTGGTAAGAGGCAGTCTTAATGTAAAGTGAGAGGTGAGTAAACAAGATTAAATGAATAAACGAGAGAGAATAAGAGTGTAGAAGTTTCGGTAGTTTTGTCAACAAACCAGTTGTTGTTGTTGCTGCTGCTGTTGTTGTTACCAGCCAGCCTGGACAGGAATTATTCCTGTTCACCTTGAAGCGACTGGAAATAAGTGATCTAATGCAGTTAGCATTACAAACTCCGTTTTCTCTTATACTAATGCGTCTGAAGGAGGAAAGAATAGGAAGATGTTTTCATAGCTGGACCAAGTATGCCTGCCACCACATTCGTAATGATACACATATTTTATTCATTCTAGAGTGTATATCACGTTTTTTATGTTATTTATATTGTTTATTATGTCATATTAGATGAATTGTGATAGATAAATAAGCCGTAGAGCTGATATTAGTGTCAAATTGAAGCATTTTGTCCTGCCTCCCAACAATAAACTCGCCTCCCTCTCTTCTCTCCATCTTCCATACACCAACAAGAGTCGCCAATAAAAGTAAGTGTGATGTTAAATGTTCATTTATACATGTTATTAGTGCTTTATATTTATTTGTTATTCTTTTCTGTATGTAAATCTATATTTAATCTCTAAAAAAATATTTTTTGTTAATACTCCTGGGTGTCTGAAACGGATTAATTGAATTTACATTATTTCTTATGGGGAAAATGGCTTCAGTTTTCGTTGATTTCAGTTTTAGTCGATCCCTCTGGAACGGATTAAGCACGAAAACGGAGGGACCACTGTATATCCTGGCGAGCTCGGCAATACGTACACCACTATCATATTTTTCTATTATTTCTTTCTTCATTTCTACAGTGTTCCTCACTTTCTTTACCAAAGAACTGGCACTAGGAGCTTTCTTTGGGCCCATGGTAACTTATTTAGTAGTCACACACAATAATCAAGGGCCAAAAAGAATGAATTGTTAATAAATGTTTTGTATTAACTCCTGGGGTAATGTTCACTCAAGCATAAACAATGCTAGACTGCGTGACAATGTGCGTGGGAGGTGCGTGGGTGGCGGGCCTACGGCCTTTGTATGTGCGCAGCACTGGTGGACAGGTCCCATACGGTCGACGAAAACTAAGACAAATTTCCCCCGAAAAAAGTCGGCGAAAACCAAAATCGGCGAAAACTGGGACAATCGAAAACCGAGAATGACTGTAATATCAGTTTTACGTCGTGTTAGATAATTATGTGCCACAATTCTTCAATCGTGCAATACCCGTAACGTGTAACATAATCTCATGCTAAATGATGGTCTACTGTATTATTTCTTTATTTCTCATTGTTTTGTGTGTAATATATTTTAATACTTTTGGGTGTCTGGAACGAATTAATTTTATTTCCATTATTTCTTATGGGGAAAATAGATTCGGAGTTCATGATATTCGGTGTTCATGACGCCCTCTGGAACGGATTAATCATGAAAACCAGGGGCTCACAGTATAGCTATTCCACCCCCTCGCTGGTCTGTCCTACAGTTGTGTATGGCTGTGTAACCTGGGATGGCATAGACATCTGTAGTACCAGGCTTCAGCCAGGTCTTAGTGAGTGTGATGATTGACATACTACTGGTCTGCAGGGATTTGAGTAGTGCTGTGAGGTCATCATAATGTTTGTTCAAAGATCTAACATTGTAATTAACCCTTTGGGGGTCGGTGCCGTACTAGTACGTTTTACGAGCAGGGGTTGGTGCCGTACTAGTACGCCCAAATTCTAGCGGCCTCAATTTAAGCAGAAAACGTCTGGTAGGCATACATATGAAAGAATGGGTCTGTGTGGTCAGTGTGCGCAGTATAAAAAAAATCCTGCAGTACACACTGCATAATGAGAGAAAAAAAACTCTGACCGTTTTTTTCGATTAAAACAGCGAATTTGCAGTCGATTTTCGTATGGTTTTTATTGATGTATTCTCGTTTTCGTGGTCTCATTTGATAGAATGGAAGATATATTACAGAAATAAAGATGATTTTGATTGGTATGACAATGACAAGTACCTTGAAATTGAGCTCAAAGTAGCGAAAATGTTCGATTTTTGACGATGTTCAAGAGTAAACAAATTACATCATGCCTCCAATACACATCAACTGGCGAGTCTTATATTCATGCACAAGTGCTCTGATATTATTTATACCATTTTTACAATGATGCAGTTGTATACATTACAGAAAATCTTCTATTTTTTGTGAGAATAAAAATTCAAAATGAAAAGCAAAAGTAATGGAACAGGGGCCTGGAGACGTGACTAATGAACAGATAACATGTTATTTTAGTGCCAGGAATGTCTGCCTTGTTTACTCTGGACCCTATTTTGAAATTGGCATCGTTTGAAATTTGTGTGAAATTTGAAAATTGCCATTTTCTGACCACTATTTTGGGTAGATGAAATTGGTAAATAGGCGTTTTCTTGTACTCAATCGATAGACGAAATGGAGTTCTAGTGAAATAGCTATAATTTTAGGAGACTGAAACATTTGAATTTGTTGAAAATAGGGCTCAAAGTGGGCAAAATCGCCGATGCTTAAGTGTCATGGCTACTGCTAACTTCGCGAAAGCATAATTCCGTTAGTTTTCGATCAAATTTCATAATTTTGGTGGCGTTATGATCGGAAAAAGACTATCATTTCATAAGAAAAAAATAATTTTTTTTTTTCCAAAAAAATTTCGACCCCAGGAACACTTTCCTGAGAAGGCCTGTCGACCCCCAAAGGGTTAAAGATAGTGATGTTATTGTTGGCTCTGAGTATTACAACCTCAGGTTCAATGGCCTGTTAACCTGAGTGTAAAAGGGAGCTTGGAGCAAAGAAACACAGTAGAAGATGCTTTGAATTTGTATTTCCTTCACCAAGCAGTTATGAATATATAAGACTTTGGTCTTTTCCTTCACCAAGTAAATAGAAAAGGGCTTTTTACACATAGGTACACTATATACAAAGGAGTAGTATTTAGTGCACGCCACAGTTGTCTAGGCTAAACAGCAGCCAAAAGACAGACAACTTTCCACAACCAGCTCTATGCAGGAATTCCAATGACAAACTGCGAGTGGTATCCACGTCACCTTTGTCATTGTTAAACTCGCATTTTAATTGGCTGAACCGAGTCGTTGATTTGATGATGGGGCCCCATCGTCAAACCCTTAACGATGTTTCGCTGGTTGGGAGGAGCCATGTGGGTGTGTTTAACATGCTCCGAATAAAGGTTACATACTCTTCATGCAACACCCCACCCCAAGAGGGCTCAGGACTAGGCTTCCACCTCAAATGGGTAGAGTGCCGCCATGGCACATTATAATAATGGGACCGCCTTTCCCCTCAACCATCCCGCTCATTAGTTAAAGCTAAACTTTTCTCGACACATAAAGTCCAGCTTTAAACTTAAGAGTGAGACAGCAGACGGTAGGGCTAGCGTAGGTCCAAGGTGCCTGCGGTCGGTAGCAGGGCACCCCCCCCACTAAAAAAAAAAAACCCACTAGGGGAAAAAAAGGGCTGGTTCTACCCAAAGTCCCTAACACATCCTAACTAAATGCAATGACTTCTGGACAACACATCAGCTAGCGTATTATTTTTGCCAGCAATGTGTATAATTTTTATATTGTAGGGTTGCAACTTAATACTCCAACGCATGAGTCTGGTATTTTGATTTTTCATACGTTGAAGATAAACCAGAGGGTTGTGGTCGCTGTAGATGGTGACCACCTGAGAGGACTGGCCCACGTAGACATCAAAATGTTCTAATGCTAGAAGTAGAGCCAGGCCCTCCTTCTCTATAGTAGAGTAGGCCCTCTGGTGTGTTGGTATTTGGCCGAAAAATATGCCACAGGCTGCAACCCATCATTCCCAGATTGCAGAAGCACTGCCCCCACCCCAGACTCACAAGCGTCAATCTGCAAGGAAAATGGTTTTGAAAAGTCTGGAGACAACAGAATGGGTGTAGTACATAGTAATCTCTTTGCTTTTGTAAAGGCATCTTGACATTCTGGGGTCCAAATAAAGGGAACTTTGTGACTGGTAAGTGAGGTTAGAGGTGCAACAATATCTGCAAAATTTTTACAGAATCTTCTATAAAACCCTACCATCCCTAGAAAATGTTGAAGGGATTTCCGTCAGGGAACTGGATAATTTTTAATGGCCAGAATTTTTGCAAATTTCTGGACCACTTTGCCACTACCTACTGCATGGCCCAGAAAATTAATAGTAGATTGGCCAAAGGATGACTTTGATAAATTAACAGTTAAATGAAAACTCTGGAAGGTCTCAAAGAGAGCCTTAAGCCTAAATACATGTTGGTCCCAAGTGTCCGACACAACAACTATGTCATCTAGGTAAGCTGCCGTGCCTTCAAGTCCTTTAATAGCCTCATGGATAAGTCTCTGGAATGATGCAGGAGAGTTTTTCATTCCGAAGGGGGTCACTGTATACTGATAATGACCTCCTGGAATTACGAAGGCAGAGATTTCTTCGCTCTTATCTGTTAAAGGTACTTGATAGTAACCTTTAAGGAGGTCCAATTTGGATACAAAAGTAGCCTTACCCACAAAGTCGATTCATCATCCAGACGTGGCAGAGGATAGGCATCTGCAACTGTGACCTCATTCACCTTACGGTAATCTGTGCACATTCGGAACCTCCATCAGCTTTGTTAACAAGGATTTACGGTGAAGCCCACGGACTAGATGACTCCTCCACTAACCTACATGCCTAACAGAAATTCTACCTCCTGTTGAAGTAGCCTCTGTTTTTCAGGATTAGCTCTTAAGGGGAGAGTTTAATAGGTTTAGAGTTTCCAACATCTACATCATGATATCCTAATGTACATTTTTCGGCACATCCGAAAAATATCAGGATAAGACTGTAGGAGCGCAGTTAAATAGTTACTTGAGACTTGGTCAAACCCAACATTAAAGGGTTAGGGTCCTTGAGGAGGACCGAATTTGGAAGCTTTACATTAATCTCAGAGTGCAAAGAGCCAGGTCATCAGAGGCAGAGGACAGAGTCATTACTGGAACTTTATCTGGTGTATTAAAGGCTTTAATTTGATTAATGTGGTAAGTTTTGCTTTTTGAGGTCTTGTCAAGGGGAGATACCACATAATTTACATCAGATAATTTACTTACGATTTGCATTGGTCCCGTAAATCTAGCTTTCAAGGTGTGGCCAGGTATAGGCTCCTGTACCAACACCTTATCTCCTGGATGGAAGGAGCGAAATTTTGAGTTTCTGTCATACCTCTGTTTCATCGTATTCTGAGCTGCCTTCAAGTTAGCCTTAGCCAACTGACGTGCTACCTGCAACCTTGAAGAAGGGTTGTAGCGGGTTGTGGAGGCATCTTCTCCCATCCATCCTTCTTTGAGCACACATAGAGGACCTCGTACATTGTGCCGAAATATCAGCTCAAAAGGACTGTACCCTGTAGACTCTTGCACCATTTCTCTCATTGCGAATAGCAACAGAGGAAGTGATTCATCCCAGTCTGTAGGAAAATGCATGCAGAATGTTCTCATCATTGTTTTTAACGTCTGATGGAATCTTTCCAAGGCGCCTTGGGACTGAGGATGATAGGCAGTGGATAGGTTATGAACTATTCCTAGCCTAGTTAATGCTTCCCTAAATGCTTTGGTAGTGAAGTTAATACCTTGATCACTTTGAATAGATTTAGGAATTCCAAAGCAAGAGATAAACTTAGTTAAAGCTTTAAGGATTGCTTTAGTGTTAATACTGCGCATAGGAACTGCCTCTGGATATCTAGTTACTCTATCCATGATTGTGAATAAGTATTGATTTCCAGACTTAGCTTTAGGTAGTGGACCTACACAATCTATTATTAATTCTGAAAAAGGGTCTCCATTAACAGGAATGGGATGGAGAGGCACAGGTTTAATGGGGTGTCCAGGTTTCCCTACCTGCTGACATTCTGGACAACAGCGAATATGATTCTTTACATCTTGCCTTAACTTTGGCCAAAAGAATTCTTTTGTTATTCGGTATTGAGTTTTAGTAATTCCCAAATGGCCTCCTAAAGAAGAGTTATGGGCTATGTTTAGTATCTGAGACCTAAACTTTCTGGGAACCACTAATTTATCTGTTTGCTGTTTTCCCTCCACCTCCTTACCAGTTTCAGTGCAGACTAAGTAATTATTTTTTAAGAGATATTTGACCGGGTGACCCGAAGTGGATTTACCCATAGCTGCCTCAAAAGCAGAGTTTAGTGAGGAGTCTTTCCGTTGTTCCTCCCGAAAGGACAGTCCCTCAGGCATGGAAACAGAGACATCTGGCAATCCTGCAACCCTGGAATAGGAAGGCTTGATCTGGGGCTGTTCACTAAATTTACGAGGCTCTGGCCAGTTTTCCTCGCAAAACAAATTGGTTAGTCCGAGATCAGAGTCGTCCAAGGACGAGTTAACAGTCTCATCAGACATCACTTTGGATTGTGCCCGAGTTATGGCCAACATCGGGGAAGAATTAATCATTATGGGTTCTATACATTTAGTAGACTCAATATTATTACCTAGTAATAGCATTGCATCCTTCATAGGAAATCTTTCTGAGACACCAACAGTCAAATACCCAGTGTAGTATTTACTCTGCACATAGATTTGATGTAAAGGGACAGAAAATACTGCTCCTCCAAAAGCTTCAAACAGAACTGAGGATTGCAAAGAGGTTTGTTCAGAAAGGGGAAGTACTCCCTCTCTTATAAGTGAGCAATATGCTCCAGTATCCCTAAAGGTTCTAACTTCCTTTTTCTCTGAATGTTCCTGAAAGGATATTTTACAAGTGCTATAATAGGGGGCCATCCCCTTCTCTACTTCTTCCTGGGACATATTATTAGGGATATTAGAAATTTTACCAAATGGTTGGGGTTTACTTGGACAATTGGGCCTAATGTGGCCAGGCTTGCCACAGTTGTAACATACCATCTCAGCTTTAACTTTGGCACCTCGTTGATTTTGTGGCTTACACCACTCTGGATACTGCCGCTTCGAATCACCATGTTGAGTAATTTGATGTCGCTCACCCGGTTGACTTGGAGTGAAGTAACGCTGCTCACCAGGTGATTTAGTTGACTGCTGACGAGATTCACCTTCATCTTGACCTTTATTTCTCCACTCAGGAACTTTTCTTTGACGATCTCTGCTCATACCAGGCTGTTGAGGAAAGAGATAAGACCGCTCGGACAAGGAGCTGTTAGTTTCAAAAGTATCAGCCAACCTGGCTGCTTCCAATGCCGTAGGCAAGGAATGATCTTGCAGAAAGACTCGAACCTCTGGACTAACAGACTCCAGCAGGTTGTCCACCAAGATGAGGTGCTTCAAATTTTCAAAATTAACGACACCACTTGCCTTGTACCACTTTGTAAAAGCCCTGGTCTGCTGTCTTACGTAGTCAACGTAAGACTGACCCAACTGCCTTCTGCCGAGTTTGAATTCTTTCCTATACTTGGCAGGAATACATTGATAAGCCCCAAGAACAGTGGTTTTCACAATGCGATAGTTTCCAAAGTCATCATTTCCCAGGATAGAAGTAAATTCTTGTGCCCCACCAAACAACGCAGTATGCACCAGTGACGCCCAATGAACCTCAGGCCACCCTAAAGCTCGAGCCTGGTTTTCAAATGCTTTGAAAAACTGTTCAGGCTCTGCTTCAACAAAACACAGAACAAACTGTACTGCCCTTTGCAAATTGAAGTCATCTACAGTCTGATGGAATTGCCTCCTCTCCTTCTCTCTATCAAACTCCTCCTTAGCAAATGCACGCTGTTCTCTAGTTTGTTCAAGAGTGAGTCTGGCTAGTTCAAGCACCAATGAACCAGACTCACCTGTCGATAACCCCACACCTGTGACTTGCTGGTTTTGCTCAGGAGTTTTGTCTCTCTCATTTTGGAGAAACCTTAATGGTGACCTACGGTTAACAGCTCCTGTAGAGGGAGAAACACGAGACTGATCTGTCATAGTTTCAGTTTGTAGTTTATTCCTTATAATATCACGCAGCTGCGCAGCAGTAAGGGTATGCTTGTATTCAACACCAATAGAACGAGCGATACGCCAACAACGCTGTAGAGAGAGTTTTGGCAACTTTTGTAGAGTTAACTCGGACAATAACCGTCTGATTCGAATAGGTGGCATTAACCCTCAACTTAACACGCTGTAACGCAAATGCACGGTACAACTGCAGGTTACTCACACGATAGCAGAGCTGACACGCAATAGCAAAGCCAATATGCGCACACCATAGCAAGGCTGACACACAATAGACCAAATTGCAGATACTCACAATAGCAGGCTGACCATAGCGAAGCGAATGCAAAGATGACACAAAATTCGTGTAAGCAATGCCAGATAGCAAGCTAGCTAAATACAAGACTAGCTCCTGCTCGAACTTCAACTCTAGGCTCAACTCCTGCTCTAAGTCTCCAAATTCAGTTCCGGGACAGGCTACCCATATTACAACCTCAGGTTCAATGGCCTGTTAACCTGAATGTAAAAGGGAGCTTGGAGCAAAGAAACACAGTAGAAGATGCTTTGAATTTGTATTTCCTTCACCAAGCAGTTATGAATATATAAGACTTTGGTCTTTTCCTTCACCAAGTAAATAGAAAAGGGCTTTTTACACATATGTACACTATATACAAATGAGTAGTATTTAGTGCACACCACAGTTGTCTAGGCTAAACAGCAGCTTAAAGACAGACAACTTTCCACAACCAGCTCTATGCAGGAATTCCAATGACAAACTGCGAGTGGTATCCACGTCACCTTTGTCATTGTTAAACTCGCATTTTAATTGGCTGAACCGAGTCGTTGATTTGATGATTGGGCCCCATCGTCAAACCCTTAACGATGGTTCGCTGGTTGGAGGGGAGCCTATGTGGGGGTGTGTTTAACATGCTCCGAATAAAGGTTACATACTCTTTGCATGCAACACTGAGTAATGTCTTTGCTTGATCTGCTGTGTAATAATTACAGTTGTCGTTGGATTCATGTAAGTCATTTAATAATAGGTTTATATCAGGATCAATGCTTGTAATCATAAGATTTAGTGTGATTCTATAACTAGACTTAAGAACAGTGTATTATGCTAAACTTAATAAAATGATACTAGATTAATTATTCTTACTAACTGTTGGATTAACACATTAACTTCCCTTAACACATGAACTTCCCTTAGCACTTGAAGCTGTGTGTGTGTGTGTGGACATCTAAATTTACTGAGTCAGGGTAAGCTAGCTGTCAAAATGACATATTATACCATTACTCACCACCCTCACTGCTGTCAACCTATCAACACAAAAGGGGACCCATGTCTTCTTCCCCACAACATCCTTCCTAGCTTCCTTTCTTTCTTCATTCCTTCCTTCCTTTCTTGCTTTTTTCCTTCCTTCCTTCGTCTCATCTCTTCTTTCCTCTCATCTCTTCCTTCCTTCCTCTGATCTCTTCCTTCCTGCCTTCCTTTCTTCCTTCATTCCTTCCTTTTTTTCTTCCTTTCTTACTTCTTTTGTTCCTTCCTTCCTCTCATCTCTCCTTCCTCTTATTCTTTCTTCCTTTCTTCTTTCCTTCCTTCCTTTCCTCCTTCCTTCTTCTTTCCTTCCTCTCATCTCTTCTTTCCTTCCTTTCATCTCTTCTTTCTTTCCTTCCTCTCATCTCTTCTTTCCTTCCTTCCTTCCTCTCATCTCTTCTTTCCTTCCTTCCTTCCTCTCAACGTTGCACATGATCAGCAACAGTGTACCTCATTCTCGGCCAAGTGAAATGTTTTGCCAGTTTCCCTAGTGTCTTCCTGACACCCAAATGTCCTCCTATGGGACTATTATGAGCAAAATCAAGAGCTTGCTCACGAAATGTAACTGGTAAAACAACAAGATGCTTGACTGTGGTGGAATCACTGTCAGCCGTCAACTGACTTGTACTTTTCTCCATTAGTACACCTTTACTATAATAGTAACAATTATCGAGAACCTTTGCTTCACTCTCAGTAACTGCTATATCTCTCAGTCTCTCCAAAGACTGATCAACAAACTGATCCTTGATTAAATCGTCATGAGTTAGAATCTTCACATCAGTTGTGTCTTGACTAGGCTGATGAGGTAGGGGGGGGTGTCAGTGCTAGTGATCCTGGGTGCAGAGAATCACTGAACAACATATTCAACCCCAAATCATTTTCATCAACTAACTCAGCAGGAGACAAGGATGGTTGTTGTTGTATCTTTGACATAGCACGAGTAATTGCACTGAGAGGGAATAATATAGGCTTCTCTCTACAAGCTTCAATGGCATAATTATCCTCAGTGGTATTATCAATCACAAGTGGTTCCTTACAAATACCAGCTTGAAAGATATCATTCCCTATCAACAAGTCCGCTGACCTGATAGGAAATTCACCACTGGAAATACCTACTGAAATATAACCAGAATAATAGCTTGTTTCAAGGTACACTTTGTGAAGAGGTACTTTAGTAACAGCACCTCCATAGGCTTCTAACAATACATCTATCTGGGTATAGGTATCGTTAGTTAAAGGCAATACATCTTCTCTTAACAAAGTAAGATAACTACCAGTGTCTCGGAAAGTAATTATCTCAGTGAGCTTAGATTCGTCAAGTCCTACTTTGCCTCTCGATAAGTAAGGACTCATAGCTGACTGAATCTTCTCATCAGATACTCGGTCTGATGTTAGTCATCTATTCTGAGGAACATTCTCGAAAACTGGGGAGTCAGAAGTATGACTAGGATGGTGCCCTTGTTGCACCGAAGATACGACTTGAGTGGGGGCGCCAGCCGCACGATCTTGTCTCATATCTCTTTCTAACTTAAAGCAATATTCTCGAGTATGACCTTTCCTAAGACAGTACATACATTTGACATTCTTCTTCCCAGTATTAGACTTCTGTCTAGCTACAGAGACAGATTCAGGAATGTCAGGTTTCCTGGCGAAGGTACGAGAAGTAACAGTAGCAGTTTTAGGCCGGCACTGATCAGCAGATTTGGTTTGCCAATTCCTAGGACATTTTACAATGTTATATGTCTCAAGAATGGTTTCTTCGACTGTGTCATAGTCAATGTATTTGGCAAAAGGCAAAGCAGCAGTACATGTTTGAGCTCTGCCAGTCAAAGCTGTGTGCAACAATGTAGCCCAATGCTTACGTGGCCAATTCATGGCACGTGCTTGATTTTCGAATACGTCAAAATACGTGTCCAGGTCTGTCTCAAAAAATTTAGGAACCATTGAGGCAGCTTTCTGCATGTTAAATGTATCCTCTATAGTCTTACTAGGCTGATCAGATCTATTAATCTGTTGTCTCTGGAAACGAACAGTTTCTCTATGGAACTCTTCCTCGTTCAATTTCCTCTGTGCCTCAATTTCTGCAGTCTGCAACAATATTAGGCGTTCCATCCTGTTGAATTGATCCTGAGATATAGGATCAAAGGACAATGGAGAAGGTAAATGAACAGGTTTATCTGGATAGACCCTAGGTCGGGCACCTAGTCCGGCCATGTCAATAGAGCCTAGATCTGGTCTAGTATAAGAAGAGACAGGTGTAGCATAAACAGTACTAGTATGAGGCTGCGTCATACTTCCAGCTACACTCTGTACTAATGTCTGAGGCAGACAGTAGGGAGTGAGAGAGAACTGAGCAGTAACACTAGGCTCAGAAACCTCTGCCTGAGTGGCTCTCTTTTCTACGTCATCAATTAGCGACATACTTCCTAATTGTGACACTAAGCTCTCTGAATCTGATTCTGAATCAGAACTCTCTGTATTATCAGGAAACAACAGATCTTTAATTAATGCTCTGACAGTTACTGCAGTGTAACTACGGTTGTACGTCACACCCAGATACTTGGCTACCTGCCAACAAGTCTGAAGCTTTAAAGTACGTAACTTAGACAAAGTCAGAGTATCAATTAACTTTTTCACCTTATCATACATCACGAAAATAAGTACAATATGAGAGAGTGATTATGGGAAGCTAGAATCCTAATGTAAGAATTTACTTTACAATTTATACCAGTGTTGGTTGTCTTAGAGCTAGAGCTCATTAACAGTATTTCCATCTCCTTGGATCAAGAGACTCGGGCAGGTACATACATCCCCTATGATGTACAAGACCAAACTCCTAGTCTTCAGATTAGGAAATTACTCAAAGTGTTTGACCATAGAGTTACTAGTATGGCAAACTGGACAATTCCTCCAACACCTTGGATCAAGAACATCCCGACAGGCCCCCATTTGTTACAAAATGACACGATATCTATTAATAATAGACATCTCCAGTGAACACTAGAAAGGATAGCCCTTCTAGCATCCAGCCTGTTACTGGGCTTTTGCAACACAGTCAGTATCCTGGTCCAGTTATCCAGCATTTTCAATAAGCTTCAAGAGGATTACAACTAGTAGGGTACTAACCAAAGCATAAAATTTAATATGTTTATTAAACAAGTTAGTGTCTAGGGTTTCAAAGTAAATAAATGTACATATGATAAGGATGTTCATTAAGTTATGAATTAGGAGGTTAATTAGGAGGGTAGCTCCTACACTGCTCTCATATACAATAAGTCTGTGCTGAGGGCACATATATATAAATGACTCAGAAGTACCATCAGGTACAATGTCAGTAATTACAATAATATATACAAATAAGAATAAATGTGTGTATGAGTGTGCTCCCGGTAACTCTAAGACTCAACTCAACCAGTGTACGACTGAACAACTTCTCATAAGCTAGCTGCTCTAACAAACTGACAATCAGAACAGCTTGATTGTCCAGTAAAATGACCAATTCGCAGAACAGCAATATAACAGGCAACAGCAACACAGCGTCAGGAACAAGGAGATAGAAAATCGACCCTAACTGGGAACCATCAGTAGGTCCTCCAAAATAGTCACAAAACCCCCTTTCTACTGAAGCTAGGTTCAGCATAAACAATCCCAGACTGTGATGGTGCACAGATGCCTTATCGAAGTAGGTCCAGAGCTATAGCTAGAGACCTGAGTTGTATCAGAGTGTCAATGTGACACACAACCCAGAAAAACGTCGAAAAATCACTGTCTAGTCTATTCTCTGTGAACAGAGTTACACTGAGTCCTGAGAAGTACGATTCGCCTCACTACTGAATGCATACTCTACCCAACAGAGTCTAAATGTCGAGAAAACAAGTAGAAATAGGAGTTAGGTGTTGACTCGACGATGGTCAGCAGGCCAGAGAGAGAGAGGGAAGAGAAGCAACCACCCAGCTCAGGTGTGTTCAGCGACTGACTCCTCCCAGCAACTAGACGCCGGCAGTATAACAGTAGTTTGCCAACTCCAAGGCAGTACCGACACACCCGAGCACAATATAAAATATCACATCCTACCTAATAAATATAGCTAAGTCAAATAGGTCAAATAAGTCAAATAATAATATAAAGCAAGATATTAACGACTTAGCTATTATCGAGAATATCAGCAATATAAAATTATTGAAAATGGAAATATACTTTATAAATTTATATATATACATTGGGGCCTAATTCTGGGGGCGCAATAACGGATTAATTGTATTTACATGATTTCTTATGGGAAATAAGGTTTCGAATTACGAAAGTTTTGTGTTGAGAACTAGCTCCTGGAACGGATTGATTTTGTTAGTCAAGAGACCACTGTAACTTGCAATGTATTACTGCCAGTGTACACACTTTTATCCAAAACCAGACCACTTTTGCAATCACACAGTACAAATAACTTTATACCAAAGCGTTTCCTCTTGATTGGTATATACTGCTTGAACGACAGTCTGCCTTTGAACAAAATCAAAGACGCGTCAATAACAAGCTTCCTGAAGGGATAAAAATACATACAACACTTTTGTTTCATGTACATGAACACATTCCTGATCTTATATAACCTGTCGTTTCTCTCAAGCCTTGTTATGTCTGAGAAGTGTAGCATACGTAACAGTATCAAAAATCGATTCTCTGGTATATCACTAAAACCTGGGGTTGAAATCAGGCATTCCATCGACCAGTATGTGTTGACAGTGTGCTTATACACATGTGGCAAAGAACAGGTACATCTCTGCCACAGTTGTCCTTTCTCTGGTGTAGGCGTGACCTAGGTGAAAGAATTATATTTGCCATAGTGTACTCGTATGTATTGCTTTCCTGACAATAATGTCCATCAGGGTTCATCGAAGAATAACTGAAAGCATTCCAGTTCAGTGGCATTGTTCCCAAGTGTACAATTTTGCAGTGTATTCCACTTTGTGTTTCATCAAAGTCATGGGAATTGGGAACAAAATTGTCACCTTGCTGCCAATCCCAGATGCGGTCTACTGTTAGGTACTGGATATTGACAGGTGGTTGTGGTTGTGGGAGTGTGGGGGTGGTTGGGGCTGGTTGTGGCAGTGCTGAGTTAGCAGCGTGGCCCGCTCGTGGTGCCACATGACTCATGCCACCGCCAACACCACCAGCTGTCCCATGCACATTGCACATCCCCATTGTAACAATATCATCACCTTCACTATCAATTCGTGGTGTAGGGCCAAGGGATGTACTCCGAGATTTACTCCTTTTTCTTGGAATAGCATATGGCACACTACCAGAACGCAAATTGCATCGTACATACTGCCGCTCACTGGAGAATATTCTCCTCACTGTCGCAACTCGAGCTGCTTTCAATAACTTTTAAATCACTATCATCTCTACACTGCTCACATCAGAGTCCTGTACACAGTGAAATAGTTTCCTCTTTCATCCTGGTACAGGCGAACGAGAATGAGACGGCCCAGCACCAGAGGTGGAAGGTTGTGGGTCATCTGGGTTTTCATCACTGATTATGTTATCCTGGGCACTGCTTTTGGTCACACCGTTTTGAAAAGAACGGAATTCACATTCACTGGCACTTCCATCACTGTTTGAACTATCACTTGGGAAGAGAAGACCTACAATTCGTCGGGGAGTAAGGTACTTACCGCAATGCATGGTGAACAAAGACTACAAACATGGCGCTCCCACAATGCACCACTGAGTCCTCGATTTTTTTCATACTGCACACACCCACCACACAGACCCATTCTCTCACGTGTAGGCCTACCAGCTTTCTCTCGCTTCATTTGAAGCCGCTAGAATTTACGCGTATTAATACGTCCGAAACAATGGCTCATAATATATATATACAGTGGTACCTCGAGTTACGATGGTCCCCAAAATCGCCCTTTTATGTAAGTTTATTTTTTTAAATGCTTTTGTAAGTATATTTTTGGGGGTGTAAAAGGACTAGTCTATTTTACATTATTCCTTATGGGGATAAATTCGTTTGGTAATGGCACTTGAACAGCATTCTCGAACGAAAAAATATCGTAACTCGAGGTACCACTGTATATATATATATATATATATACGACCGAAACAGTCAAAGGGTTAAAGTGAAGCCCTTAGTGGTTTATCACTCTGAAAATCCCCGAACGTTTGAGATGCAGTGTCGCCAAGGGTAATTTGTGTGTAATGTGAAAGTCTAACAATAAGGCATGGGTCACTAGGGAAATTTTCTTGGACTGGTTTCATGAAGTGTTTGGCCCCAATGTGAAGAAATATCTCGAGGAAAATAATTTGGGCCTCAAGTGCCTCCTGATAATGGACAATTCTCCTTGTCATCCTCCAGACTTGGAAGAGCAAATTGTGGAGGACTTTAAAGTTCATCAAAGTGAAGTTCTTGCCCCCTAATACCACTCCTCTCCTCCAGCCCATGGACCAGCAGGTCATTTCAAACTTTAGAAAACTCTACACCAAAGCAATGTTTGAAAAGTGCTTTGAAGTGACAGACATTAATATGACCCTAAAAGACTTTTAGAAAGATCATTTCAATATCCTGCATTGTGTAAACCTTATAGGTAAGGCTTGGGAGGGAGTGACTACCAGGACTTTGAACTCTGCCTGGAGAAAATTGTGGCCAGACTGTGTCCCAGAGAGGGATTTTGAAGGTTTTAGGGATGAGCCTCAGAACCCTGAGCCCGAGCCTGTTGTGGAAGAAATTGTGGCACTGGGCAAGTCCATGGGGTTGGATGTTAGTACCGAGGATGTGGAACAGTTGGTGCAGGAGGACAATGAAGAGATAACCACAGAAGATCTGCAAGAGCTTCAACAGCAACAGCAACAACAGACCACAGTTCAGGAAAATGGTTCAGAGGAGGAGGAACAGAGATGGAAGAAGGTGCCTTCCTCAAGGATTAGGGAGATCTGATGTGCAAGGCTTTATGGACTGATGTGCAAGGCTTTATGGACTGATGTGCAAGGCTTTATGGACTGATGTGCAAGGCTTTATGGATCAATATCACCCTAACAAAGCTGTTGCAGGCCATGCTGGCAACATGTACAATGACAATGTGGTGTCCCATTTCAGGAAAGTTTTAAAGAAATGCCAGACACAGAGCTCCCTGGACAGATTTTTGGTTAGAGAGGGGTCCAGTGACTCTCAAGCTGGTCCTAGTGGCATTAACCCTTTCAGGGTCCGTGCCGTAGTTCTACAGCTTTGAGTTCTGGGTCCAAACCGTAGTTCTACGTCATGAGCTCAGCTCACTCAGATAAGCTTTGAGCGGTAAATTTGGGCCTAGATATGAGAGAATACATCTATGTGGTAAGTGTGCACCACATAAAACAAATCCTGCAGCACACAGTGTATAATGAGAGAAAAAAAACTGAAACGGTAATTTTCGATTAAAACAGCAACTTTGCAGTGTTTGTTTTTTGTATACTTTTATAGTTGTATTTGCGATTTCTTGGTCTCATTTGATAGAATGGAAGATATATTACAGATATAGAGATGATTTTAATTGGTTTTAGTACTGGAAATGGCTTGAAACTGAGCTCAAAGTAGCGGAAATGTTAATTTTTTGCCGAATGTTCAAGAGTAAACAAATGACCTCACACGTCTAATACGAGCTGGCTGGTGGGTCTAATATATGTTCACAAATGTGGTGATATTATTTGTACAATTATTACTATATTGCATAACAGTAAATCTTCCATTTTTTGGTTTGAATAAAAATTCATTATGTGAATAAAAAATCAAAATGGAATTCATTTGTAAAGACTGAAAACGTAACTAATGAACAGAGGAAATGTTAGTTTAGTGCCAGGAATGCCTGCATTGTTTATTCTGCACCTATTTTGAAATTGGAATATTTTGAACTTTGAGTTAAATTGGCTAAATTACCAATTTCCAATCACTTTATTTTGTAGTTGAAACAGTTGAATGGGCAATTTCTTGTGCTCAGTCAATAGAATAGAAGTAATACTAGTGAAATAGCTAAGAATTTGATCAACTGGAATAATGTAATTGGCCTAAAATGGGAGTCAAAGTCTGCAAAATTGCCGATGCATAAATATTGCTGACACATCAAAATTTGCAAGAGCATAATTTCGTCAATTTTCATTCAAATTTCATACTTTGTTTTATTACCTTCAGAAAAAGATAAAAATTTTTTTTTTTTTAATTCTGGACACTGGCCCACCTTTTCCAAAAATGGCCTTGGGCCCTGAAAGGGTTAAAAGAAAAAGACCAGTAACCCCAGAAAAGAACTTGGTACCTGCAGTGTTAATGGAAGGGGATTCCCCTTCCAAACACTAGCATACTACTCCTTCCTCCCCCCCTCCTTCCATCTTCCATACATCAACAACTCTTCAATAAATTTAAATGTGAAGTTAACACACTGTTGTATGTATTAGCTGTAATTTATATATACATGTACTGTGTAAGTTAATGTGTAAATAATATTTTATTTTAATACTTTTGGGTATCTGGAACGGATTAATTGAATTTCCATTATTTATGGGAAAATAGATTCAGATTACATTATTTTCGGTTTACACTAAACCCTCTGGAACGGATTAATTAAGTTTTCGGGATCCACTGTACTGGGTATTTAGTTTTGGGTGAGTAGGTGGTTTTTAAGAAGAGTCTTGAATTGATGTACAGACAGGGTTCCTTTGGTATTCACTGGTAATAAATTTCCCAAAATTTTTTGGGCCTTTATGTGCATTGAGTTTTTACATAGTGTGAGATGGACAGGGGGAACATCAAAAGTGATCTTTGTCTTGTGTTATAGTCTTATGTCCTGTTAAGGTTGGTAGAGAAGTTTTAGTGAAGGGTTTACATTTTCCCATCATGAGTTCATAGAATTGATGAGGGGAAAAAGTTGTTTCTTGTTTATTGAGTCACCTTACCTCAATGGCAGATAGCTGGTGTGTTTAAAATAATAATAATTATAATTACTTACTATAATGATAATAATAGATTATAAATTATCAATTTTATGTTGCAGGTGGTCTTGATACCAGAGACTGCCACTTGTAGTGACAATATGGCAGGTCATCCTGGTACAACAAGGTGGCACTGCAATGTCAATACTGCAGGTCATCCTGGTACAAAGTGGTACTTGTAGTGTCAATACTGCAGGTCATCCTGGTACAAGAAGGTGGCACATGTAGTGTCAGTACTGCAGGTCATCCTGGTACAAAGTGGTACTTGTAGTGTCAGTACTGCAGGTCATCCTGGTACAAGAAGGTGGCACTTGTAGTGTGAATACTGCAGGTCATCATGGTACAAGAAGGTGGTGCACTTGTAGTGTCAATACTGCAGGTCTTCCTGGTACAAGGTGGTACTTGTAGTGCTAATACTGCAGATCATCCTGGTACAAGAAGGTGGCACTGTAGTGTCAATACTGCAGGTCATCCTGGTACAAGAAGTAGCACTTATAGTGCCAACACTGCAGGTCATCCTGGTAGAAGGTGGCACTTGTAGTGTCAACACTGCAGGTCATCCTGGTACAAGAAGGTGGCACTTGTAGTGCCAACACTGCAGGTCATCCTGGTAGAAGGTGGGACTTGTAGTGTCAACACTGCAGGTCATCCTGGTACAAGAAGGTGGCACTTGTAGTGTCAACACTGCATGTCATCCTGGTGGAAGAAGGTGGCATGTGGAGTGTCAAAATTATTGTCAGAAATCTCCTGTAAGTTGTGTAAATACTGTAATGTATATATAATGACAACACTAACCACATTGTTAATACATTTACAACATTAATTACAGTGTTAATACAGTGACAATGACTTGTGTTAATATGGTGACAACATTAATACAGTGCTTACAGTGACAACACTGTAACAACAGTGCTTATAGTGACAACACTGTAACAACAGTGCTTATACAGTGGCAATACTGTAACAACAGTGCTTATACAGTGGCAATCTGTAACAACAGTGCTTATACAGTGGCAATACTGTAACAACAGTGCTTATACAGTGGCAATACTGTAACAACAGTACTTATACAATGACAACACTGTAATAACAGTGCTTATACATTGACAACACTAACAACAGTGTCTGTACTACAACACATAGAGTGTCAACAACAGTGTCATGAGGTTAAATGTGTAAAAATATCTGCTAGTGCCATCCTTCCTATACCTCAGACACTATTACCTCTACAGATTTAGTGCTTGCTATACTTAAAATAATAGAATAATACAGGAATATTAGTTTTCTGTGTAATAAAATATTTTCATATTAAATATTAAACAATTTAAATTTGTGAGACCTTATTGTTCACTATGTCTAAAATACCTGAAAAACAATGTGTTGAGGCAACACAATGTACAGTTGTTCATGTAGGAGAACAATTATATCAACATTCACACTCACTCAAACAATCTTCACAACAACCTCCAGGTGGATATCAGACCAGGTTTATCATAGGCAAAAACATTTCAGTGTTCTGTGTGTCTAAAAGAGTTTTCTAAAAATATATTTAGTCATTCACATGAGAACTCATACTGGAGAGAAGCCATATCAGTGTTCAGAATGTCTGAAAAGCTTTCCTAGAAAATCAAAATTAGTAAGGCATATGAGAACTCATACTGAGAAAGCCTATCAGTGTTCAGAATGTTTGAAAGAATTTTCTCAAAAATCAAGCTTAGTAAGTCACCGAGAACTCATACTGAGAGAAGCCATATCAGTGTTCAGAATGTCTGAAAGACTTTTCTCAAAAATCACATTAGACAGTCACATGAGAACTCATACTGAGAGAAGCCATATCAGTGTTCAGAATGTTTGAAAGAATTTTCTGGAAATTCAGATTTAGTAATACACATGAGAACTCATACTGGAGAGAAACCATATCATGCTCAGAATGTCCTGAAAGGCTTTCCTAGAAAATCAGATTGTAAGGCACATGAGAACTCATACTGGAGAGAAGCCATATCAGTGTTCAGAATGCCAGAAAGCCTTTTCTCAAAAATCAGAATTAGTAAGTCACATGAGAACTCATACTGAGAGAAGCCTATCAATGTTCAGAATGTCGAAAGACTTTTCTCAAAAATCACAATTAGTAAGTCACATGAGAACTCATACTGAGAGAAGCCATATCAGTGTTCAGAATGTTTAAAGGCTTTTCTCAAAAATCACAATTAGAAAGTCACATGAGAACTCATACTGGAGAGAAGCCATATCAGTGTTCAGGAATGTTTGAAAGAATTTTCTGGAAATTCAGGTTTAGTAAGACACATGAGAACTCATACTGGAGAGAAGCCATATCAATGTTCAGAATGTCTGAAAGACTTTTCTCAAAAATCAGAATTAGTAAGTCACATGAGAACTCATAATGGAGAGAAGCCATATCAGTGTTCAGAATGTCAGAAAGACTTTTCTCAAAAATCACAATTAGTAAGTCACATGAGAACTCATACTGGAGAAGCCATATCAGTGTTCAGAATGTCTGAAAGACTTTTATAGAAATTCACATTTAGTAAGACACATGAGAACTCATACTGAGAAGCCATATCAGTGTTCAGAATGTCTGAAAGACTTTTCTAAAAGATTACATTTAAAAAGTCACATGAGAAGTCATACTAATAGCACTAATATTTCTTCCTCGAATAATACCGATTTTAAAGTAGGGAAGTGTTTTGGATCTGCTTGAAAGACGGAAGATAAATGGGAGCATATTACATAGTAAACAACAAAAACACTAACAAAAACATTGATTTTAGAGATTTTTAGGCCATGGTATCAGAAGGCACTCATATGCCAGTTGGGTAAAGTGTTAATAATAATAATATTTTTATTTCCTTGCAAGTTTACATCGAGATTTTGTAATTACAATTTAGAATTGAAGTGCAAGGAGCCTCTATCATGCCATGGCATTATGGGCAGACTTAATGTAATGGCTTATAGCTTCTCAAGAATAGTGTACAATTGTCACAAAGGCACTATACCGGACAAGACAACGCTGGACCTCTCCCTTCTTACCTTCACATTTTAATTTTGCAGCAAAACCATTGTTCAACAACATACCATTGTTTAACATGGTTTTCTAATATGTGATTTAGACATTGGGAGCTACTCAATCTCCATGACCTCCTTATTCTTAAAGTTGACACTTGGACAGACTTGTCCCCGGCAGACTCTATTCAGTATTATAGCCAAGTTGACTTTAGACGTCTGTGAACTACTATCATCTGTTTATATTAGCAGGATCCCACTTAAAAGTACAGGAATTTACCCTTATATCATAACAATGTAGAAATTGTGCATTTTGTCCACCCGGCAAAATATTACGGTCGATGGCAGAATGCCCTGTCTGGGTTCCTGACCCTAGCGATCCATCCTGCAGCCAACCTCCACCTTGTCTCCACATGCAAAAATTTACTGACCCTACCAATCTAGACCCTCTTTAACCCTTTGACTCTCGCAACCCTCAATCCTGGAGCGCTCTCCTGATGTCGCAAAATTTAAAAAAATAAATAAATTATTTTTCTATGAAATGATAGAGAATCGTTTCCGATGGTAAAGACACCAAAAGTTTGAAATTTGATTGAAAACTCACGGAATTACGCTCCGAAGTTAGTGATCTCAGCGTATATACGCATAGGCAATTTCACGACTTTGAGCCCTATTTCGGTAAATTCCAATGTTCCAGTTGACCAAACTCTTAGATATTTCTTTAGAACTCCATTTGTTCTATCGATTGAGTACAAGAAACCACTAATTTATCGATTTCAACTACCAATAAGTGATCAGAAATTGGCAATTTGGCCAATTTCATGCAAAATAAAAAGTTGTCAATTTCAAAATAGGTCCAGAATAAACAATGCAGACATTCCTGGCACTAAAATAAGATGTTATCTGTTCATTAGTCACGTCTTTAGGCCCCTCTTATATTACTTTTGCTTTCTATTTTGATTTTTTATTCAAATAAAAATATAAGATTTACCGTTATGCAGACTATTGCATTATTGTAAAAATGGTATAAATAATATCAGTGCACTTGTGAAAGAATATTAGACTCACCAATTGATGTGTATTGAACGCGTGGCATGATTTGTTTACTCTTGAACATTTGAAAATCAAACATTTCTCCTAATTTGAGCTAAATTTCAAGGTCGTTTTCTTCATAAAACTAATCAAAATCATCTATATTTCCGTAGTATGTTGTCCATTCTATCAAATGAGACCATAAAAAAAGAATACAACCATAAATACTATACGAAAATACACCTCAAACGGGTTTTAATCCAAAAAAATGGTCGGAGTTTTTATTCTCATTATGTACTGCGTGCTGCAGGATTTTTTTTATGTGCACACTGACCACACAGACCCATTCTCTCTTTTTTGGGCCTCCGCTTTTCCCCCCCTTTGATTTGAAACGTTTTGGGTATTGATACGTCCGAAACAAAAGGGGCGAAGACGTATATATACGACCGAAAAAAATCAAAAAGGGTTAAGGGGGGCCCTTTGAGGGTAAAGAAAAGGGCCCCCTCTGAGGAATTGGGGCCTTTTTGGCTTCTTCCTCAACCAAAAACCAATTTCCCCCCTCCCCCTCCCTTTTTCCCTCTTCCCCCCCCGCCTTTTTCCCTTTCCTCCTCCCCCTCCCCCTTTCATCCCTCCCTTTTTTCCCTTCCCATTTTTTTCCCTGGAGCCTTCCCGGGGTTCTAGTTCCCGGGGGGGAAGGGGCCCCCTGGTCCCCTTCCCCCTTTTGTTGGGGTTCGGTGGGAAATTTTTCCTGGAATCTGGATCGCCCCCGGGGGTGTCCCAATCCCCCCCGGCCCCCCGGGGGGGCCTTGGGGGAAATTTTCGGGCGACGGGTGTATCTCTGGAGGCCCCCTTTGGGGTTCCGGGGGGGGCCGGGGAACCCCGCTTTTGTGGCGGATATCCCCCGCCCCCCCTTTTGTTGCGAAAAAGGGGCTCGGTGGATGGAGTTGGGGATCCCGGGGTTTCTGGTTTCTGGCGAAGGGTAGGGGGTGGGGTTTTCCCCCGCATCTGCACTACTTCCGGGGTTTGGGGGGCCCCTTGGGCACAGAGAATTTATTTCCCCCTTTATTCCTCCTAGGAGTATTCCTCCACCCTTTCCCCCTTTTTTTTTTTTTTTTTTTTTATTTTTTTTTTTTTTTTTTTTCTTTTTTTTTTCCCCTTAAAAAAAAAAAAAAAGAAGTA
>WNWK01028437.1:0-25392 GCA_009830355.1 Cherax destructor | reverse complement strand
GAATAACTATATAGAGTGAAGGCATATGAAAGGAATATTTTTCTACAGTTATCCCTCAATGTTTGAATAGAGAAAACGTAATTCTCTAATTCTACAAAGTCGCTTGGTAAACAAATATCATATTTGTCAATTTTTATTCTGTGGGTGTATGTATCATGTTTATATGCTATGTAACGCGTTTTTAAATTATTTTGAAAAAATATCATAGATGAATTAATGAAAATGTCTATATTAACGTAAGTAAGACATTTAATGTGCCCAAGAGTGATTATTATTAATATTACGTAATGTTTTCCCTCCGCCGCAATACCATAGCATATAAACAGCATGTTTATATGCTATGTAAATGTTTCTTATATAATTTTGAAGAAAAATCATAGATGGATTAATGAAAATGTCTATATTAACGTAAAATAAGACATTTAATGTGCCCAAGAGTGATGCTTACATAATAGAGATGTGCTCAGAAAATATAAATAAACCGGGTATCGCCGTATCTGAAAGACGCTCGCTGTATACAAAAGTTTTGGTCATAATTTGAACTCAGATGAACGGAACGCCAAAGATCAAACGCCAAAGACGAAACGCCGAAAGACGAAACGCCAAAAGCGGGCCCTACTGTATACAGAAATTCACTGAATAAAAAGTTGCTACTTCTACACATTGAAGCTTGTTAGGTTATTTTAACCCTTTCACTGTCGAGAGCCCTGATCACAAACTTGCTCAGTGTGTTGAAAAAATAATAATAAAAAAAAAAATCATACCAAAATCTTAAGAATTTTTTTCTGATTGTTTTAAAAAAAAAAATTGTGATCAGTACTTACCGAGATACAAAGGCGTGAAGTTGACAGAAAGTGAACCGCTTACGGCAACATTGACGACTGCCGCTCACTCGGTAATATTATTTTTACTTTTATTCTATTTTTTCCTTTCTTTTCTAATATTTTATTTTCTCAAGAACTTTTGTGGCCTGTGAGACCAATATAATGCATAATATATATATCCATTCGATGTATGCAACACAATAACCGCATAAATCTTCTTCTTTCAACACGTCGGCCGTCTCCACCGAGGCAGGGTGGCCCAAAAGAAAACGAAAGTTTCTCCTTTTACAGTTAGTAATATATACAGAAGGGGTTACTAGCCCCTTGCTCCGGGCATTTTAGTCACCTCTTGACACGCATGGCTTACGGAGGAAGAATTCTGTTCCACTTCCCATGTGTAATGAAGCAAATCAGCCCCTCAAGCATTATTTATGTAGGTGTGATAAATATTATTTGTGAAAATTTCATGACTGTCCTCACTTATATTTCTTGTCTATATCCTTATCTATTTACCATGTGCATAGTTCTGTAACTCAGGAGAAAGAAATAAATGCTGTTAATTAACTCAAGAAATGTATTTGAACTGTGATTATCTTCGCATTCTGTTGCTCTGTTATTGTATGTTCCAATATGTTTTCTCTAGAATTTTTGTTAATCTGTAATATAGTGTATAACATTAATTTTCTTTGTGTCTGATTGTTTTTCTAGTATTAGTATTCATTGTAATAATTATTGTGAGGGGAAATAAGGTTTTTAGAGGCAAGTTGACCTTCTTGTGTCAAAATTTGTAAAGAGTTTGTGTACATGAGGGGGATTCGATTCAAAACAAGGGAGGGAACACATGGAAGAGTTCCCCTATCCACTCTCACACCTGTGTCAGCTTAAAGCCTTTTCAACCTCTCATATTGATTATACTGCTGCTAACAAGTGAGTTCATAATCTGTATTGAGAGAGATAAGTAGAGAAGATCAAATATTGTTACAATGCAGTCTTTTTGTGTTATAGCCATTGGAGGAACAAGCCTCCAGCCGGCATATCTTGTATCACTCTAAGAAAGGCCTATTGACTGCGTATACCTTGTAACTTGCCTTATTATGATAGTTAAATGATACCTGTATATTGTATGATTAGAGTAAATTGTAAGAATAATGATAATTTAAGGTGTAATGACTAGTATTTTTGACCATGTGACCTACCCTAATACTACTTATTTCTAACCTATAACTTTCCTAACCTATCTTTATGCTAATACTCTTTACTAAATATCTACTACTTATGTTTAACTATGTTTATTTTCTGTAAATTGCCTGTCATATGTAGCTGAACTTAACCTAGCTTATATATGTTTTTACTATTTTTGTACCACTATTTTATTTTCCTCTGTCTTATTCATACTAGCCTATGTTTCATGTGTATTCTGTGTAAGACACATATGTTCATTCTTTTTTTGTGTATTATAATTGTGTTAAGTTATACTGATTGTTTACTGTATTTCAGCTGTCTTATTTTTATGTAAAATCTTGAATTGTTTTTGATATGCCATTTTTTATTGTTTTCATAATTTGTTAATTATATTCCATTCTTATATTTTTTCAAGATCTTGTTTTGTTTGTGAAGTTCTTGTTTGTGTATTTTGTGACTAAACCTGAAAATTGTTTTTAGGTTTAGCAGCAACCAGGCACCCCCAAAGAAATGCCTCCAAAGTAGAGAGATCCACCAGAAATACTGAGGAGAGGATAGTGCTAGAGACTTTGAACACCCTAGCCCTGGAGGATCAGACCAGGCTTGTAATCTGGGGATTTGGAAGGTCTCAGGAGCATCCTGAGGCAGGAATGTATCAAGGAAATGTAAATCTCAGTATGGAAAAGCTATGTGGGGAGGGAGTGTTAACATCAGTAAGCAAGGCTTACTCTAAGAATTAAGTATTTGTTGATAGAATTTTTTTTGTGTGTCAATACTTTCAGATACTATTTGCTATTACAATTGTTGTTTTTGTGCCAACACTTTCTGATACCCTGGTAATGTGTTTATTAAATTGTAAGTGGTTATGTCTGGGTATGTTTTACTTCCACCTTTGAGCCATGTATACAAGGTCCATGTGTCAGAGACTAAATTAAATAACCTATTGATGTTATCATTTTTCTGTGGAGAGTCAAGCCCCTGATAAGGTGCCTACTGCTCGTGTTTTCAGGCCATGCTACCCTAAGAGCCAGTACTTATCAGGACCCCTATCTTGTTTAACTTTCTTTCTTTCTTTCAACACGTCAGCCGTTTCCCACCGAGGCAGGGTGGCCCAAAAGGAAAAACGAAAGTTTCTCCTTTTACATTTAGTAAGTTATTCAGGAGAAGGGGTTACTAGCCCCTTGCTCCAGGCATTTTAGGCGCCTCTTACGACACGCATGGCTTACGGAGGAAGAATTCTGTTCCACTTCCCCATGGAGATAAGAGGAAATAAGAACAAGAACTAGTAAGAAAATAGAAGAAAACCCAGAGGGGTGTGTATATATATGCTTGTACATGAATGTGTAGTGTGACCTAAGTGTAAGTAGAAGTAGCAAGATGTACCTGAAATCTTGCATGTTTATGAGACAGAAAAAAGACACCAGCAATCCTACCATCATGTAAAACAATTACAGGCTTTCGTTTTACACTCACTTGGCAGGACGGTAGTACCTCCCTGGGCGGTTGCTGTCTACCAACCTACTACCTAGGTTTGTTTTAACTATCCTGTATTATTTCTCACTGGGTTTTCTCCTGCTCTAACCCAAACTCCTTGGTTTTCTCCCTTCTCCTATGACTATCGTTTCTTTTATCCCTTCCACTATTAAAAGAGCAGGTGGTGGCAGCATACTCCCAAGAGAATAGACCGCTACCGTCTATTCTCCCATATTCTAGTAATGTTCCCTTTTATTTGATCTCTATATTCCCATATTTTTTTGTATCCACTCCGAGTCTCTACCTGAGGGAATAGACAATATGGCATCGTCTGGTGCTCTGTCGACCCCAGGGTGGGGCTAGGGTGGTAGCTGCATTTCACATGGAGATAAGAGGAAATAAGAACAAGAACTAGTAAGAAAATAGAAGAAAACCCAGAGGGGTGTGTATATATATGCTTGTACATGAATGTGTAGTGTGACCTAAGTGTAAGTAGAAGTAGCAAGATGTACCTGAAATCTTGCATGTTTATGAGACAGAAAAAAGACACCAGCAATCCTACCATCATGTAAAACAATTACAGGCTTTCATTTTACACTCACTTGGCAGGACGGTAGTACCTCCCTGAGCGGTTGCTGTCTACCAACCTACTACCTAGAACCGCATAAATATTGTTATCATTATATTGTTTACAAAATTTGTTTATGCAAACCCACTCCACCATCCCCACCACCCACGCTGCCTTCTCACCACCCACGCTGCCTTCCCCACCACCCACGCTGCCTTCCCACCACCCACGCTGCCTTCCCCACCACCCACGCTGCCTTCCCCATGACCCAAACTGTCTTTCCAACCACCCATATAGAAATAAGTCACTTTGTCTGACTTTTTTAGGTTATCCTAGGTTTTCTACACATATGCTGCTATGTATGATAATCTATGTAACTGTATTTATGTATACCTGAATAAACTTACTTACTTATTCTTTGAGACATGGGAAAAATATGAGTTTCCTCTTTCGCTGTGGTACAACTGAACATAAATGAGATGGCCCAGCACCAGAGGTGGAAGGTTGATGGTCGTCTGGGTTTTCAGCAATACTTCTGGTATTCTGGGCATTGTTTTCAGTCACAAACTCAAAACCATGAAATTCATCTTCACTGACACTTCCATCTGTGTTAGAAGTATCACTTGGGAAAAGAAGAGTCCCAATTCACCGGGGAGTGAGGTATTTCTTACCGCAAGGCATGGTGAACACGGCCTACTGAAATAGGACTCCCACAATGCACTACTGGCTCCCTGATTTTTTTTATACACTACGCACACTGCCCACGCAGACCCATTCTCTCACATGTAGGTCTACCAGCTTTCTCCTGCTAGATTTGAAGACACTAGAATTTTGGCATAATACTATGGCACCAGCACTGGCTTGCAAGCCGTAATACTATGGCACCGACAATGAAAGGGCTAAGAATTCTGAAACTGAATCTGAAGTCAGAATTAACCCATCACATAAGGTATTGGTTACATATGGGCTTCTATGTTACATGCATTAACTTAAATACACTTCTGAGGAAAGCCTTGTGGCTGTCTGATTATGTGCATAAACATGAACCCTACATATCATGTCTGCTTCTTAGGTAGACTTGAAGACTGTCAGTTGTCCTCTGGCTGTCCCAGTATTGAGACATATTTACAGAAGGTTACTATTCCTCATGTACAGTGGAACCCCGAGTTTCAAACGCCTCGACTATCGAACGATTCGAGTTTCAACCGCTTTTTTCGAACAAATTTTGTTCAGAGTATCAAACGTGCCCCATGTTTCGAACCGCGTGCGTACCAGACCTGTCCGCCTGGCACCTGTGTGCCATGGCAAAAACAAGTCAACTATCGCTTCTATCCTGGCAAAGAAAGAACAAATCACGGAAGCTGATGTTGCGAAAGGTGTTGATATGCTAACCAAAAATAGACAAAAAATAGTCGAACAGGTTCAGAAGTTGTTGCTGGTGTGGATCAAGGATAAAGAGTTAGCGAGTGATAGTGTGTCGGAGACAATCATTTGTGAAAAGGCAAGACAGTTGCATGCCAATCTTGTAAAGAAAATGCCTGGAACCAGTGCTGATTTTAGTGTTAGTGATTTTAACCCTTTCAGGGTCTGTGCCGTAGTTCTACAGCTTTGAGTTCTGGGTCCAAACCGTAGTTCTACGTCATGAGCTCAGCTCACTCAGATAAGCTTTGAGCGGTAAATTTGGGCCTAGATATGAGAGAATACATCTATGTGGTAAGTGTGCACCACATAAAACAAATCCTGCAGCACACAGCGCATAATGAGAGAGAAAAAAACTGAAACCCGTAATTTTCGATTAAAACAGCGACTTTGCAGTGTTGTTTCGTATATTTTTTATAGTTGTATTTGCACTTTCTTGGTCTCATTTGATAGAATGGAAGTTATATTACAGATATAGAGATGATTTTGATTGGTTTTAGTATTGTAAATGGCTTGAAACTGAGCTCAAAGTAGTGGAAATGTTCAATTTTTGCCGATGATCAAGAGTAAACAAATGACCTCACACGTCTAATACGTGCCAGCTGGTAGGTCTAATATACGTTCACAAATGTGATGATATTATTTGTATAATTATTACAATATTGCATAACATTAAATCTTCCATTTTTTAGTTTGAATAAAAATTCATTATGTGAATAAAAAATAAAAATGAAATTCATTTGTAAAGACTGAAAAAGTAACTAATGAACAGAGGAAATGTTAGTTTAGTGCCAGG
This sequence comes from Cherax destructor, assembly GCA_009830355.1. Taxonomy (NCBI): domain Eukaryota; kingdom Metazoa; phylum Arthropoda; class Malacostraca; order Decapoda; family Parastacidae; genus Cherax; species Cherax destructor. The sequence goes on along the minus strand of WNWK01028437.1, from coordinate 19,130 downwards.
AATGCTTGCATTGTTTATTTTGCACCCTATTTTGAAATTGGAATATTTTGAACTTTGAGTTAAATTGGCTAAATTACCAATTTACAATCACTTTATTTTGTAGTTGAAACAGTTGACTAGGCGATTTCTTGTGCTCAATCGATAAAATAGAAGTAATACTAGTGAAATAGCTAAGAATTTGGTCGACTAGAATAATGTAATTGGCCTAAAATAGGAGTCAAAGTCGGCAAAATCGCCGATGCATAAATATCGCTGACACATCAAAATTAGCGAGAGCATAATTTTGTCAATTTTCAATCAAATTTCGTACTTTTTGTTTTATTACCTTCAGAAAAAGATTCTCTACAATTTCATAAGAAAAAATAAGAATTTTTTTTTTGGAAAATTCTTGGACACTGGTGCACCCCTTCCAAAAATGGCCTTGGACCCTGAAAGGGTTAAGGCCAGCAGAGGCTGGTTTGACAGATTTAACCCTGTGACTGTTTCGGTCGTATATATACGTCTTACGAGCCACTGTTTCGGACGTATTAATACGCCTAAATTCTAGCGGCTTCAAATCAAGCGGGAGAAAGCTGGTAGGCCCACATATAAGAGAATGGGTCTGTGTGGTCAGTGTGCGCAGTATAAAAAAAAATCCTGCAGCACGCAGTACATAATGAGAAAAAAACTCCGACCGTTTTTTGGGATTAAAATGCCGTCTTTGAGGTGTATTTTTGTATAGTATTTATGGTTGTATTCTCTTTTTTATGGTCTCATTTGATAGAATGGGAAACATACTACAGAAATATAGATGATTTTGATTAGTTTCATGATGAAAACGACCTTGAAATTGAGTTCAAAGTAGGAGAAATGTTCGATTTTTGCAAATGTTCAAGAGTAAACAAATCACGCCACGCGTCCAATACACATCAACTGGTGAGTCTAATATTCTTTCACAAGTGCACTGATATTATTTATACCATTTTTACAATAATGCAATAGTCTGCATAACGGTAAATCTTCTATTTTTTATGTGAATAAAAAATCAAAATAGAAAGCAAAAGTAATATAAGAGGGGCCTAAAGACGTGACTAATGAACAGATAATATCTTATTTTAGTGCCAGGAATGTCTGCATTGTTTATTCTGGACCCTATTTTGAAATTGACAACTTTTTATTTTGCATGAAATTGGCCAAATTGCCAATTTCTGATCACTTTATTGGGTAGTTGAAATAGGTAAATTGGTGGTCTCTTGTACTCAATCGATAGAACAAATGGAGTTCTAAAGAAATATCTATGAGTTTGGTCGACTGAAACAATGGAATTTACCGAAAATAAGGCTCAAAGTCGGCAAAATTGCCGATGCGTATACATTGCTGAGATCACTAACTTCGCAAGAGCGTAATTCCGTGAGTTTTCCATCAAATTTCAAACTTTTGGTGTCTTTACCATCGGGAAAATATTCTCTATCATTTCATAAGAACAAATCATTTATTTACTTTTTTTAAATTTTGCGACAACAGGAGAGCACTCAGGATTGAGGGTTGCAACAGTCAAAGGGTTAAGAAGCATAGTTGCATACACAATGTGGTAAGGCATGGTGAGGCTGCCAGTTCAGACAAACGTGCGGCTGAAAAATTTATAACTGAATTTCAGGAGTACATAAAGACTGAAAGTTTGAAACCCAAACAAGTGTTCAATTGTGACGGAACAGGGTTGTTTTGGAAGAAAATGCCAAACAAGACCTACATTACTCAGGAAGAAAAGGCACTTCCAGGATACAAGCCTATGAAAGACAGGCTAACTCTCTTGTTTTGTTCTAACGCTAGTGGGGATTTTAAAGTGAAGCCTTTACTGGTGTATCACTCAGAAAATCCCAGAGTGTTCAAGAAACACAATGCCGTCAAGAATAGATTGTGTGTGTTGTGGAAAGCTAATCATAAGGCATGAGTCACAAGGCAAATTTTCAAAGAGTGGGTCTATGAAGAGTTTGGCCCCAGTGTGAAAAAATACCTCCTGGAAAATAAATTGCCACTCAAGTGCCTCCTGTTACTGGACAATGCTCCTGCACATCCTCCAAACTTGGTAGACCTACTGTGTAAGGACTTCAGTTTCATCACAGTGAAGTTCTTGCCTCTTAACACCACTCCTCTTCTCCAGCCCATGGACCAGCAGGTCATTTCTAACTTCAAAAAACTCTACACCAAAGCAGTGTTTGAAAAGTGCTTTGAAGTGACCTCAGACACTGAGTTGACCCTAAGAGAGTTCTGGAGGAATCACTTCAATATCTACAACTCCATAGGCCTTATAGGTAAGGCTTTGGAGGAAGTGACTTCCATGACTTTGAACTCTGCTTGGAGATAATTGTTGCCAGGTTGTGTCCAAGAGAAGGATTTTGAAGGGTTTGAGGCTGACCCTGACAACCTTTGCCTGTTTTAGAAGGAAATGTGGCATTGGGCAAGTCCCTGGGGTTGGAGGTGAGTGGCGAGGATGTGGAAGAGTTGGTGGATGACCACAATGAAGAGCTAACCACTGAAGAGCTGGAAGAGCTTCAACTGGAACAGCATCAGACCACAGTTCAGGAACTTGCTTCACAGGAGGAGGAAGAGGGAGTGGATGAGGTGCCTTCTTCAGAAATTAAGGAAATTTGTGCAATGTGGAATAGGGTGCAGGCATTTGCTGAAAAATATCACCCTGAGTAAGCTGAAACAAGCCATATCTGCAACATGTTCAGTGACAAAACAATGTCCCATTTTAGGGACATCTTAACCCTTTACCGGGCAGGACTGTGTAGAGACTGTCCTGAACACGTGTTTTTTGCGCGTGTCATCCTACTCCCCCAGCGCATCTAGGTTCCCGTTCTCTGTTTCTAACCAATCACAAGCCTTCCGTGAGTCGCTCCAGCTAAGTGAGACCGGCGTCTGCTCACTTCCCATTGGTTGACAGACCAAAATGTAAACACTTCTACCCTGGCATCACCCAGAGCCGGATTTTTGCTCTTTTTCCAACCATATACATTGTGATTATACTCTCTACAATGTCGGTAAGTACTGATTGTTGTGTCCAGTGTGTATATGAATAGTTTAGGCATATTTTGAGATATATATCAGGAGTTAGATATGCATAATATGAGTGTACCATGCAATTGAAAAAAGTGCAACAAAAAAGGACGGTGTAGAGACGGTCCCGACCGTCAGGGCCACATTTCAAATTTCAGTAAATAAATATTTATATAAAAATTTCTAGTGCATATATGAATTCTGTAGTGGTCTGGGTGTACAGAACATTCTTATTGTCATTCCAGATCAATGAGAAATTGTTCTATGGTGAACCCTCCCAACAGAAGTTCAAATATCTCTGCATTTTGGAGGAAAGTGACTCAGATCCAGAACCAGATGACCTGTTGCCATCTCCAGTGCAGTACCAACGTGCAGAAAGGCCTGATGACAGTGTGAGGTTTGACCAAAATTGTAGGTTTGATAAAATGCTAGGTCACTGGCCAGTGCATGGCAGAATATTTACATGCAATTATTGCAGCAAAACGAAAAATCATGTCACATCCTCATTTTCGTGTGCCGTATGCAAGGTAAATCTATGTATCAAGAAGGAAAGAAATTGCTTCATAGCCTTTCATTGTAGCAATTAGTGATCTAGAATGATTGTTTTTTCTCAGGAAATTCAGGAATATGGGACTTGAAAGTTTTATCCCTTTGCAATGAGTCCATGTTGCTCTTTGGTTCACTTTTATATTTTTTATACTTATGTTTGGAAACAAGTTCCATTTCTGTTTTTTATATTGTCTATTAGTATAATAAAATAGAATAATACTTATTTGGTGTTTTATTAACAATGGCAAATTTGCAACATTCTGAATTTGACACCCTTTAACGGTGAGGACCAACTACAGACGGTCCTCGAATATTGGTAATTGTGCAAAAAGTTTTTTTTTAGAATTTCAATTATATGGGCTCATTATCCTTACATTGAGCTACTCTATCCACTCATATGAAATACACTTTGAAAGTATCATTTTCCAGGGAGTGCCCTGTAAAGAGGCGCCAGAAACAGAGGACTCTTGACAGCTATTTTTCGAGACAGGGGTCCAGTGACTCTCAAGCTGGTCCTAGTGGCATTAAAAGAAAAAGAAGGGAAGTAACCCCAGAGAGGGACTTGTTACCTATAGTCCTTATAGAGGGGATTCCCCTTCCAAAAACTAAGCCCTCCCTCCCTCATTCCTCCTCCTTATCTTTCAGATGCCATCAACAATCTTCAATAAAGGTAAGTAAAAATGTTACTTTATATGTTTATTTAAATGTTTGTATTTATTTTATTAATAACTGTACTATGCATGATTGTTGTGTGTATGTAAAACTATAATTAATCTCTATAAAATGTATTTTTTGTTAATATTTTTGGGTTTCTGTAACGGATTAATTGTATTTACATTATTTCTTATGGGAAATATTGCTTCGAGTTTCGAACATTTCGAGTTTAGAACTAGCTCCTGGAACGGATTAAGTTCGAAACTTGGAGTTCCACTGTACACTGATGTTTATTTTGCACATATTGAATTTTTGTGCCACATACAGTAGGGCCCCACTTTACGGCATTTCACCTTACGGAGTTCTGCTAATACAGACATTTCAAATTATGACAGAAACTCGCTATATGGCTCCCCCTGTCTTTCTAATACGGCGCGCCCCACCCGGTTTGTTTACATTCTCTGTGAGCACATCTCTCTATTCTGTCTGGAAACTTTCCAAAATTTCAAGTGTTTTAAAATTATTGCATATTTTATATGTACTCTGATAATTATACTTATGAGTACAAGTACCTAAATATACTTACACACTGTGCTGGCGTGCAGGTACACATTAAAATCACTCAGAGTCTCTCTACTCTTCAAGATGCCATATTAATAATAATAATCTCTTGGGCGTATTAAATGTCATATATTATGTAAATACAATGGTACCCCGAGTTTTGTACTTTATTCGTTCCAGAAGGCTGTTCGAGTGCTGTTACCGAACAAATTTGTTCCCATAAGGAATAATGTAAATTAGATTAGTCCGTTTCAGAACCCCAAAAATACACTTACAAAAGCATTTACAATAATACACTTACATAATTGTTTTGAGTTGGGAGCAATACAAAACTCGGGGTACCACTGTATAGACATTTCTATTAATCCATCTATTTTTTCTTCAAAATTATATAAGAAATTTTACACAGCATATAAGCATAATACATACACCCACAGTACAATAAATTTCACATAAATATGAGGTGTGGTAGCTGGGCGGAGGAAAAACATTATGTTTTCTCTGGTCCAGCACCAGAGAAAACCCCTTAACTGTCCAAACGTAGATCTACGTTCTTACTGCTTGTGCTCCAAATGTAGATCAACTTTTATTTTTCCTGCCTCCAAATTTGGCACGATTGGCCTGAGATGCCTGGTCAGCATAGAACGGGTCTTAACACACGGTGTGTACAGTATTAAAAAAAATCTGGGACCACTTAGTACTTTATGGGAGCACCAGTTCAACTGAGTACCAGCTAGAGCAAATAGCGTGGCAAACACCAGGGATTCACTGATGTCATGTCATATTAACACTCTCCTTTAAAGAGGAAAGTAATGTTGACCCTGAGTTTAGTGGTTTTGAGATGGATGTGGACACAAGTGTTCGAGGAAATATCTAAAACTTCAATAATAACCCTTACGGAGCATTTGTGCAACATCTTTTCAATTTTGATTCCACTGGTAGTGTCATCCTGCCAGAATGTCCTAAGTAAAGAGAAACAATTCAGGAACATATCTAATATGTGTTTGGCAGGCCAGCTGGGTGGGTGGCTGGCTGATTGACTATGGCTGTCTATCTCTCTCTGTATCTATCTATCTCTGTCTATCACTGTCTCACAGGTACACAAAAATACAATTATACATAGTGTAAATTACCTAGGATAACCCCAAAAAATCCAGACAAAGTGCTATACTGTGCTTGTATCTGCACTGCCTTCCACGTATGTATGTGTGAGGAGGATAGGGGCGGTGGTCCTGGCTCCACCATATGCACCTCGCCTCACGCCACTCATGCTGCTACCATCATACACCACTATACTCTCACTAACTAACTCCCTCTCTACTGTTTTTCTGTGAATTCAGTGTGAATTCTCGCCAGAGCTGTGTATCTGAGTGGCCGAGGTCACTCGAAGCCATGTGGATCACGAAGCCATGTATGGATTAGGCCATGTGGAGCGAGCCATGTAGGTTACCAAGCCAGATGTCCAAAGCCACATGCTGTTGTCTGCTGCCTGGCATCACCCATGACATCACCATGCTGCCTGGCATCACCCATGACATCACCATGCTGCCTGGCACCACCCATGATGTCACCATGCTGACTGACGTCACCTTGTGACATCACCATGCTGCCTGACACTACCTTGCGATGTCACCCAGGACGTCGGCCTGACGTCTCCCCAAGATGTTTGCCCGACGTCACCCCATGACATCACCTTGCTGCCTGACATCACCTTGGACGTCTGCCCTGACGTCACCCTGGACATCTGCCCTGACGTCACCTCGTGATGTCACCCCACAACATCCCTCACGACGTTATGCCTGACAACACTACATGCCACATCGATAGTGTTATAGTTTCACAGTGAGCAATTTGTTTCAGTATTGTCGAGAAAGATTGAGAGATGTGTCACGTGTTAACTCCTCTCAGTCAGTGTTCCTGTACTTGTGTTCTCACATGTTCGTGAATGCCTTAGTGTCGATTTTTGCATAGAAAAGCGTCATTTACTAGTACAAGCCATGTTGTAACTGCATGTGCAGTGCAGTTACAACATGTGCAAGTTTTCCATGTGTCCTGATGTGTAGTCTGAGCTCAGATGTGTGTGTAAACAACAGTGTGGTCTGAGCCCAGACCATAGGTAACACCCGCATGTTACATGTCACCACGTTGTGACCGATGACAGCTGACATTGGTCAGTCCAGGCATCAGATTACGAGCGTCTGAGCCCCAATGAACATTATTATTATAATAAAAGAAAGCACTAAATCGACAAGGGTCATACAGCACTGCGGGGCAGCAAACAACCATGTACAGAAAGCTTTTTATGCTTGCCATTAGTAGATACCATGCCTGAGTTGTACCTGCTATGACTCCCCATTGAGACTCGTTTCATGCCACCTACTGACCGTCAGTCAGTACAGTTATGTGTAGAAAACCAGTCTGAGGACGCTTAGCCCTTAAACTGTACAAACATAGATCTACATCTGTACCACTAGTGCTCCAAACGTAGATCTACGTTTAATTTTTCCGGCCTCCAAATTTGGCTTGATTGGCCTGAGATGCCTGGTCAGTATAGAATGGGTCTTAACACTTGGTGTGCGCATTATTAAAAAATCTGGGACCACTTAGTACCTTGTGGGAGCACCAGTTCAATTGAGCGCCAGCTAGAGCAAATAGCGTGGCAAACACCAGGGTCGAGGAAATATCAAAAGACTCGATAATAACCCATGTGTAACATTTGTGCAACATTCTTCCATTTTTGATACCACTGGTAGTGTCATCCTGCCAGAATGTCCTATAACCTATGCCCTAAGTAAAGAGAAACGATTCTGGAACATGTGTAAAACGTATTCGGCAGGCTGGCTGGCTGTCTGGCTTTGGCGGTCTCTGTCTGTATCTGTCTGTCTATATCTCTGTCTAACTCTGTCTCTCTCTCACATGTACACATAAGTACAGTCATTATATACAGTGGACCCCCGACTAACGAAAGGCCCATACAACGGAAAAATCGTGTAACGTAAGCTTTTTTCGCTATCGTGTAGCGAAAATGGACTCGTGTAGCGTAACGTATTAGACCTGTCCGCCTGCTCCGCGCCTGCCCTGCGCCTGCGCAGGACGCCAGTGAAGTGTTGTTTACCATTGAGAGAACATTACCCAGTGCGCTCTTTCAAACATTCACAATAAATTTGTTGTATTTTTTGGTGGTTTAGTGATTGTCACTGTGAAATAAGTCACCATGGGTCCAAAGAAGCTTCCTAGTGGCACCCCTGTGGTAAAGAGATTGAGGAACACCATCGAACTGAAGAAGGAGATTGTTGAAAAATATGAGAGTGGCGTACGTCTGAGTGAGCTTGCCAGGATGTACTAGAAAAGTGCATCTACTATCGGCACTATCCTGGCAAAGAGAAATGAGATCAAGGAAGCTAATGTTGCAAAAGGGGTTGATATGTTAACGAAAAAAAGATCGAAAACAGTGGATGAGGTTGAGAAGTTGTGGACCCCCGCAAATCGGCTGGTCTGATTATTGTCCGGCTCGATTTTCGATCGCTTTTTTCGGCCCAATTTTTCCCCGATTATCGGCCTGTGTACCAGACTTGTCCGCCTGCCCCGTACTTGCGCGCCTCACCGCGCAGGCGTCGTGAGCCAGTCTAGCGTTGTTTACCTTTGAGTGAACATTACCCAGCGCGCTCATTCAAACATTTCACAATAAATTTATTGTGTTTATTGGTGGTTAAGTGATTGTCACTGTGAAATAAGTCACCATGGGTCCAAAGAAGCTTCCTAGTGGCACCCCTGTGGTAAAGAAAGTGAGGAACACCATTGAACTGAAGGAGATTAAGGAGATTTGTTCAAAGTGGAATGATGTGCAAAGTTTTGTTGAAAAATACCACCCTGAGCAAGCTGAAATAAGCCATCTTTGCAACAAGTTCAGAGACAGAGCCATATTGCACTTCAGGAACATGTTAAAGAGGCGCCCGAAACAGAGAACTCTTGACAGTTATTTTGTGCGACGGATCTAGTGACTCTCAAGCTGGTCTTAGTGGTATTAAAAGACAAAGAAGGGAAGTAACCCCAGAAAGGGACTTGTTACATTAAGTCCTTTTAGAGGGGGATTCCCCTTCCAAACAATGAGTGCTCCCTCCCCATCTCCTCTTCCCTATCTTCCAGATGCCAGCAAGTCTCTTCAATAAAGGTAAGTAAATGTTATTTTAAATGTCAATTTATTATGAGTTGTTATTATGTGTTATTATGCGTTGTTATTGTGTTTTGTGTATGTAAAACTATAGTTAATCTTTAAAAAATGTATTTTTTTTTAATATTTTTGGGTGTCTGGAATGGATTAATTGTATTTACATTATTACTTATGGGAAATAAAGGTTCAGAAATTGGCCAGTTCGATTTTAGGCCTAGCTCCTGGAACGTATTACGGCCGATTTTCGGGGGTCCACTGTATAGTGTAAATTACCTAGGATAACCCAAAAATTCCAGGCAAAGTGCTATACAGTGCTTGTAGATATAAGACATAAGCATGACTGGCAAGTAATACGCACTGTCACTTCTGCATCGTGTGTAATACCTGTTGGTTTACGAGCCGAACTCTGAGACTGAGACAAGCAGACGGAAAGGCACACACAGACACACACACACAGTCAGACAGATAAGCAGAGCTAGACAGATAGACAGACAGACAGACAGACATGTTTGTGTGTAACAGTGAAAATAAATAAAGCCAGGGTTCCACTGCTTACCCTGTCAGCAGTTTAGTGACTCGTCATAAACACCATGCTTCAAGAAGTTTCATATATACTCCAGCGTGTCTAAAACATTGCTGAGACCTATAAATACTTTGTATATATTTCTAGACAATAGTAAATGACCAAGGCAAGTGAAAATATTCACCTGTCGGTGTGATTGTAACTATTTGAGTGCTATTTCAGTACCTAATATTAGTGTCAGAACAAAATTTTTTATAAAATTTATAAAAATTATATAAATTAAAATAAAAAACAAGAAAACATGGTATATTGGCAACACTTCTGCAAGCGGCAGGACTCCATATTGCCGTCAGGTGAGCATCCAGCCCCAACTTCGCGGTCTTATATCTCGGTAAGTACTGGTCCTAAAATTTTTTTTTGGTCTTATAACACAAAATTGCCCTCTCTAATTTAAAAAAAAAAATCAAAATAATTGGAGTGCTGCGAGAGTGAACATAGATCTATGTTTGGACAGTTTAAGGGTTAAATGTCACAGTATATTACGTGTGGGTGGGTTGGCCAGGAGTGTGACAATACCTACCACACCTGACTTCTTACAATAAATACTACTCACCTCTCACCCTACATTAACACTACAAATATTTTAAGTTAAGTAATGAGTGTACTGTATACGCATTTTACTTTTTATTTCTTTAAATGCCTAGTTCTATTGCTAACTTAATATATGTTAGTGTAAACCTGTTATCTTGCATTTATATGCATTTATAAGTGGAAAAAAATGGCGTTCTGCTTTCCAGCGGTAGCCTGGAACCTAACCTGCCATGTAAGTGGGACCCTACTTTATACAGGAGAAGGGGTTACTAGCCCCTTGATCCTGGCTTTTTTGTCACCTCTTATGACATTTATGGCTTACAGAGGAAGAATTCTGTTCCACTTCCCCATGGAGAAGTAACAAATACTCTACTATATTAGTGTAAGCATTTTTTTAGCAACTTGTACTTTTCCTTTTCATAGTATGAACCTTACTTTAATTCAGAAACTATTATTTTTTTGAAGCATTATGAAAAAAAAAAAAAACTGTAATGGCACTCTTGGAGGTTTAAAGAATGTAACCCTATTTTTCCCATTTGTTTTTTCTCCACAAGCCACGTTAATCATTGGTAGCGCAGTTTTCATGAACACATTTCCTTGAGCCTAAATAAAACGTAATAATTAACCTACAATCACCCACTATAAGTATAACACCTTTAACCCTTTGGGGGTCGACAGGCCTTCTCAGGAAAGTGTTCCTGGGGTCGAAAAATTTTTGGAAAAAAAAAAATTATTTTTTTCTTATGAAATGATAGAGAATCTTTTTCCGATCATAACGCCACCAAAATTATGAAATTTGATCGAAAACTAACGGAATTATGCTTTCGCGAAGTTATCGGTAGCCATGACACTTACGCATCGGCGATTTTGCCCACTTTGAGCCCTATTTTCGACAAATTCCAATATTTCAGTCTCCTAAAACTATAGCTATTTCGATAGAACTCCATTTCTTCTATCGATTGAGTACAAGAAACTGCCTATTTACCAATTTCATCTACCCAAAATAGTGGTCAGAAAATGACAATTTTCCAATTTCACACAAATTTCAAACGATGCCAATTTCAAAATAGGGTCCAGAATAAACAAGGCAGACATTCCTGGCACTAAAATAACATGTTCTCTGTTCATTAGTCACGTCTCCAGGCCCCTGTTCCATTACTTTTGCTTTTCATTTTGAATTTTTATTCTCACAAAAATAGAAGATTTACTGTTATGTATACAACTGCATCATTGTAAAAATGGTACAAATAATATCAGAGCACTTGTGCATGAATATAAGACTCGCCAGTTGATGTGTATTGGAGGCATGGTGTGATTTGTTTACTCTTGAACATCGTCAAAAATCGAACATTTTCGCTACTTTGAGCTCAATTTCAAGGTACTTGTCATTGTCATACCAATCAAAATCATCTCTATTTCTGTAATATATCTTCCATTCTATCAAATGAGACCAAGAAAACGAGAATACATCAATATATACCATACGAAAATCGACTGCAAAGTCGCTGTTTTAATCGAAAAAAACGGTCAGAGTTTTTTTTTCTCTCATTATGCAGGATTTTTTTTATACTGCGCACACTGACCACACAGACCCATTCTTTCATATGTATGCCTACCAGACGTTTTCTGCTTAAATTGAGGCCACTAGAATTTGGGCGTACTAGTACGGCACCAACCCCTGCTCGTAAAACGTACTAGTACGGCACCGACCCCCAAAGGGTTAAACAATTGTAATATCATAGGTATTCCTTGTAAAAAGTGTTAGAAAACCAAAGTAGTAAAAATAAAAATTGCACCAATTTACAGTGGTCCCCCGAGTAACGAAAAAACTTCATCCCAGAAGCCTGCTCAAGTGCCATTACCGAACGAATTTACTCCCTTAAGGAATAATGTCACGTAGGTTAGTCTATTTCAGGCCTCCAAAAATACACTTCCACAAGCACTTACAATATTATACTTACATAATTGTACGATTTCCGGGGTGTTCGTTACTCGGGGGACCACTGTATACTGTATATTCCAAGTGAAGCAATGTTGGGCTATGCATTTCCCCAAACCTGAAAAACATCTTATACTATAGGGAACAACCATAATTTGGTATCAATGAATTGTAAAATTGTAAAATATCACTGGCGTATTTACATCAATACTGCCGAGTGATAATTTTGCAACTCAACAAAGCATAAAATCTTAAGTTTTCATTAAATTTTCTCCCTATCTGTTTTATTCTACTTCAAAAAATACTCTTTCAAGTTCTTAGTTTTTTTTTACAAAAAATTTTGCTATACCCACACAAGAAAGTTTATTTCTGGGAATGCCACAATTAAAGTTAACTGTCTGTATTATAAAAATGAAAATGAAGGGTTAGTTCACCAACACCCTTAACTGTCTATTGCATCCCCAGAATGGGCCCCAATGTATATATATGTAAATTTATAATGTATATTTTCCATTTTCTATAATTTTATATTGCTGATATTCTCGATAATAGCTAAATCGTTAATATCGTACTTTATATTGTTATTGGAATTATATTTGACATTATTTGACTTAGCTATTTTCATTAGGTAGGATGTAACACTATATATTATGCTCATGTTTGTAGTAGCTGCCTTGGAGTTGGCAAACTACCGATTATGACACTATGCTTGTTATACTGCCGGCGTCTAGTTGCTGGGAGGGAGTCACGTGATTCCACCTGAGGTGGGTGGCTGCTGCTCCTTCCTCGAGAGCACTACGCAGCTGGACATCGTTGTGTCAACATCTCTCTCCTGTCTCTGTTTGTTTTCTCTCCATTTAGACTCTGTTTGGGTAGAGTATGTATTCGGTGGTGAGACGAAACATACTTCTCAGGACTCTGTGTAACTCTGTTCACAGAGGATAAACTAGACAGTGATTTTCGACGTTTTTCTGGGTTGTGTGTCACATTGACACTCTGAGATAACTCAGGTCTCTAGCTACAGCTCCGGACCTAATTCGATAAGGCATCTGTGCACCGTCACAGTCTGGGATTGTTTATGCTGAACTTAGCTTCAGTAGAAAGGGAGTTTTGTGACTGTTTTGGAGGCTCTATTGATGGTCCCCAGTTAGGGTCGATTTTCTATCTCCTGGTTCCTGACGCTGTGTTGCTGTTGCTTGTCATATTGCTGTTCTGTGAATTGGTCATTTTACTGGACAATCAAGCTGTTCTGATTGTCAGTTTGTTTGAGAAGCTAGCTTATGAGAAGTTCAGTCGGACACTGGTTGAGTCGAGTCTTAGAGTTACCTGGAGCACACTCATACACACCTTTCCTTTCAACACGTCAGCCGTTTCCCACCGAGGCAGAGTGGCCCAAAAGGAAAAACGAAAGTTTCTCCTTTTACATTTAGTAATTTATTCAGGAGAAGGGGTTACTAGCCCCTTGCTCCAGGCATTTTAGGCGCCTCTTACGACACGCAACTCATACACACATATATTCTTATTTGCATATATCTGTATTATTCTACAGTGGACCCTTGGTTAACGAAAGGTCCTGTTAACGAAAGTTTCGTAAAACGTAAGCTTTTTTCGTAATCGGTTAGCGAAAAAGTCCTCGGTTACCGAAAGGTATTAGACGCGTCCGCCTGCTCCGCGCAAGCGCAGGACGCCAGTGAAGCGTTGTTTACCATTGAGAGAACATTACCCAGCGCGCTCTTTCAAAGATTCACAATATATTTGGTGTATTTTTTGGTGGTTTTAGTTATTGCCACTGTGAAATAAGTCACCATGAGTCCAAAGAAGCTTCCTAGTGGCACCCCTGGGATAAAGAGAGTGAGGAACACCATCGAACTGAAGAAGGAAATCATAGAAAAATATGAGAGTGGTGTACGTCTGAGTGATCTTGCCAGGATGTACAAGAAAACTCCATCTACTATTGGCACTATCCTGGCACAGAGAAATGAGATCAAGAAAGCTAATGTTGCAAAAGGGGTTAATTTGTTAACGAAACAAAGATCGAAAACAGTGGATGAGGTTGAGAAGTTATTGTTGGTGTGGATCCATGAAAAACAGAGAGCGGGTGATAGTATTTCTATGGCGATAATTTGTGAAAGGCAAGGAAGTTGCACGCAGATCTTGTGAAGACAATGCCTGCAACCAGTGGTGAGGAGAGTGATTTTAAAGCCAGCAAAGGCTGGTTTGAGAAGTTTAAGAAACGTAGTGGCATACACAATGTTGTGAGGCATGGTGAGGCAGCCAGCTCAGACAAACGTGCAGCTGAAAAATTTGTGCTGGAATTCAAGGGGTTCGTAGAGGCTGAACAATTCCTCCCCCCAAAAAGTGTTTAATTGTGATGAAACAGGCCTGTTTTGGAAGAAAATGCCCAACAGGACCTACATTACTCAGGAGGAAAAGGCACAGCCAGGACACAAGCCTATGAAAGACAGGCTAACTCTTATGATGTGTGCCAATGCCAGTGGTGATTTTAAAGTGAAGCCTTTACTGGTGCATCACTATGAAAATCCCAGACCCTTCAGGAATCACGGTGTTGACAAGAATAAATTGTGTGTGCATTGGAAAGCTAACACCAAGGCATGGGTCACTATGGAGATTTTCAAGGAATGGATGACTGGAGTGTTTGGCCCTAGTGTGAAGAAATACCTCCTGGAAAATAAATTGCCACTCAAGTGCCTCCTGCTACTGGACAATGCTCCTGCTCATCCTCACAACTTGCAGGAGTTGTTGCCTGACAACATAAATTTCCATCAAAGTGAAGTTCTTGCCTCCTAACACCACTCCTCTCCTCCAGCCCATGGACCAGCAGGTCATTTCCAACTTCAAGAAACTGTACACCAAAGCACTGTTTCAGAGGTGCTTTAATATGACCAATGACTCTGAATTGACCCTAAGAGAATTTTGAAGGATTTGAGGCTGACCCTGACCCTGTGCCTGTTGTGGAACATGTTGTGGAAGATATTGTGGAATTGGGGAACAGCCTGGGGTTGGAGGTGAGTGGTGAGGATGTGGAAGAGTTGGTGGAGGAGCACAGGGTAGAGCTAACAACTGAAGAGCTGCAAGAGCTTCATCTGGAACAGCAACAGACCACAGCTGAGGTTATTGCTTCACAGGAAGAGAGAGAGAGAGATAAGGAGGTGCCTTCTTCAGTGCTTAAGGAGATGTGTACAAAGTGGAATGAGTTGCAGACATTTGTTGAAAGATACCACCCTGAGCAAGCTGAAATGAGCCTTCTGTGCAACCACTTCAGTGACAGAGCCATGTTGTACTTCAGAAAAGTGTTGAAGAGTCGCCAGAAACAGAGGACTGTGGACAGCTACTTCACCAGGCAGGGGTCTAGTGACTCTCAAGCTGGTCCTAGTGGCATTAAAAGACCAAGAAGGAAGTAACCCCAGAGAGGGACTTGTCACCTGAAGTCCTTTTGGAGGATTCCCTTCCAACCACTAACACCTGCTCCAATCATCATGTACATATCTTCCAGATGCCTGCAAGTCTCTTCAATAAAGGTAAGTAAATGTTATTTTTTTATTTTGAGTGATTATTTTTTGTGGAACAATTAATTGTATTTACATTATTTCTTATGGGAAATAAGGTTTCAGATAACGAAAGATTCAGATTAAGTAATAGCTCCTGGAACGGATTAATTTCGTTAACCGAGGGTCCACTGTACTTGCTGACATTGTACCTGATGGTACTTCAGAGTCATTTAGATATGTGCCCTCAGCACAATCATTGTATATGAGAGCAGTGTAGGAGCTAACCTCCTAATGCATTACTTAATGAACATCCTGATCATATGTACATTTATTTACTTTGAAACACTAGACACTAACTTTGTTAATAAGCATATTAAATTTTATGCTTTGGTTAGTACCCTACCAGTTGTAATTCTCCTGGAGCTTATTGAATATATCGGATAACTGGACCAGGATACTGACTTTGTTGCAAAAGCCCAGTAACAGGCTGGATGCTAGAAGGGTTATCCTTTCTAGTGTTCACTGGAGATGTCTATTACTAATAGATATCGTGTCATTTTGTAACACTGTCAAAACGTAGATATACGTTTTCTCGCGTAGCGCTCTGAACGTAGATCAACGTTTTATTTTTCATCCCTTCAAAATTGGGGTGATAGGCCTGAGTTGCCTAGACACGAGAGAATCGGTCTTAACCTTTTATCGGGTAGGCCTGCATATATACAGGCCTCAACGCATATTTCTTGCACATGTCATCCTACTCCCACTGCACATCTGGGTTCCTGTTTTCTAGTTCAGACCAATCACAAGCCTTCTATGAGTCGCTCCAGCTAAGTGGCAATGGCGTCTACTCGCTTCCCATTGGTTGAGAGACCAAAATGTAAACACTTCTAGCATGTCGTTGTCCAGAGCAGTTTTTTCCTCGAGTTACACTCATATATACTGTACTCTTAGATTTTACCCTCTGCAATGTCGGTAAGTACTGATTTTTGTGTCTAGTGCATAAATTAATAGTTTAGGCATATTTTGATATATAACTAAAGTCTGTGTGAAGCATAATATGACTGCACCACGCAATTGAAAAAAGTGCAAGGAAAAAGGCCCACAAATATTCAGGCCTGCCCGTTAAGGCCAAAGTAGCAATTTCAGTAAATAAATATTTATAATAATTTTTCTAATGCATATATAAATTTGGTAGTGGTTTGGGTGTGTACAGAATGTTTTAATTGTCCTTTCAGATCAATGAGAAATTGTTTTAAGGTGCTGCCTCCAAACGGAAATCCAAATATGTTTGTTTCTGAGGAAGGTGACTCAAAACCAGAGCCAGCTGACCTGGAATTGCTTGACAGTGGTGATGAATACTTGCCACCAGATGCACATGTGTCAAGTGATGATGAGGAAGAAGATAGGCCATCCCAAAAAGCCTAAATTAGGCAAGGGAAAGAAAGGTATTAGACTTGAGGAATACCTGATGAAGATCTTCATGATGGACTTGTTCTTCAAGCTCACACAATGGAAACATCTATGCATCAAGAGAGGGAAAAAATGCTTCATAGCCTTTCATTCTAGGAAATAGTCATCTAGAATGATTGTTCTTTCTCACAAAATTCATGAAAATGGGAATTGCAATGTTTATCCCTTTGCAATGTCTCCATGTTGCTCTTTGGTTCATCTTTATATTTTGTGTAGACTTAAAAAATGTTTGGAAACAAGTTCCATTTATGATTTTGATATTGTCTATTTGCATAATAAATTAAAAAATACTTATTTGGTGTTTTATTAACCCTTTGGAGGTCGACAGGCCTTCTCGAAAACCTGTGCCTGGGGTCGAAATGTTTTTGGAAAAAAAAAATTCTTATGGAATGATAGAGAATCTTTTTCCGATCATAACGCCACCAAAATTATGAAATTTGATGTAAAACTAACGGAATTATCCTTTCGCAAAGTTAGCAGTATCGATGACACTTACGCATCGGCGATTTCGCCCAATTTGAGCCCTGTTTTCGGCAAATTCCAATGTTTCAGTCTACTAAAATTATAGCTACTTTGCTAGAACTCCATTTCTTCTATCGATTGAGTACAAGAAACCGCCTATTTATCAATTTCAACTACCCGAAATAGTGGTCAGAAAATGGCAATTTGGCCAATTTCATACAAATTCCAAACGATGCCAATTTCAAAATAGGGTCCAGAATAAACAGGGCAGACATTCCTGGCACTAAAATAACATCTTCTCTGTTCATTAGTCACATCTCCAGGCCCCTCTTACATTACTTTTGCTTTTCATTTTGAATTTTTATTCTCACAAAAAAATAGAAGATTTACTGTTATGTATACAACTGCATCATTGTAAAAATGGTATAAATAATATCAGAGCACTTGTGCATGAATATTAGACTCGCCAGTTGATGTATATTGGACGCATGGTGTGATTTGTTTACTCTTGAACATCGTCAAAAATCGAACATTTTCGCTACTTTGAGCTCAATTTCAAGGTACTTGTCATTGTCAAACCAATCAAAATCATCTATCAAATGAGACCAAGAAAACGAGAATACATCAATAAATACCATACAAAAATAGACTGCAAAGTCGCTGTTTTAAACAAAAAAAAATGGTCAGAGTTTTCTCTCTCTCATTATGCAGTGTGCGGTGCAGGATTTTTTTTATACTGCGCACACTGACCACAAAGACCCATTCTTTCATACGTAGGGCTACCAGCCGTTTCCCACTTAATTTGAGGCCGCTAGAATTTACACGTACTAGTATGGCACCAACCCCTGCTTGTAAAACATACTAGTACGGCACCGACCCCGAAAGGGTTAATAGTTGCAAATTTGCAACATTCAAAATTTGGCACCCATTACCGGGCGGGCCCACATATTTGTTGGCGTCGAATATTCGCAATTTAACAAAAACTTATTATTAGAAATCCATTTATATAGGCTCATTTTCCTTACATTGAGATACTCTATCGACTCAGGAAAGACATTTCGAATTTTGCATTTTCCTAGCTTGCCCAATAAAGGGTTAACACTCGGTGTGCTAAAAAAATCTGGGACAACTTAGTACCTTGTGGGAGCACCAGTTCAACTGAGCGCCAGCTAGGGAAAATAGCGTGGCAAACACCAGGGACTCACCGATGTCATGTCACATTAACACTTCCCTTTTAACCTTTTCAGGGTCCGTGCCATAGTTCTACGGCTTTGAGTTCTGGGTCCAAACCGTAGTTCTACGTCATGAGCTCAGCTCACTCAGATAAGCTTTGAGCGGTAAATTTGGGCCTAGATATGAGAGAATACATCTATGTGGTAAGTGTGCACCACATAAAACAAATCCATAAAACAAATCGACTTTGCAGTGTTTTTCGTATACTTTTTATAGTTATATTTGCGATTTCTTGGTCTCATTTGATAGAATGGAAGATATATTACAGATATAGAGATGATTTTGATTGGTTTTAGTACTGGAAATGGCTTGAAACTGAGCTCAATGTAGCGGAAATGTTACATTTTTGCCGTTGTTCAAGAGTAAACAACGACCTCACGCGTCTAATACGCGAAAGCTGGTGGGTCTAATATACGTTCACAAATGTGG
>WNWK01028436.1:0-25395 GCA_009830355.1 Cherax destructor | reverse complement strand
CACGCACATTCAGACAACCCAATTTTATAAAGTTTTTCTTCTTCTCGTTTTAGTAGATTTGTACAGGAGAAGGGTTACTAGCCCATTGCTCCCGGCATCTTAGTCGCCTCATACGACACGCATGGCTTACGGAGGAAAGATTCTTTTCCACTTCCCCATGGACAATATAATATATATATATATATATATATATATATATATATATATATATATATATATATATATATATATATATATATATATGTCGTTCGAATAGGCAGAACTCTGATTTTGGCTTAAAAACAACGCTCTTCTTGCCATATAAGACAAGCAAAATTTGTGTATGCAATAATTTCGCAAAAATCATTCTGAACCTAACGGGAAAATATATTTCATTGTGTTTGTTTATTATTAAATTATTGTAAACGTATCAAAAATATATTGCGCTTGTTATAATAAGGTTAGGTAAGTTTTGTAAGATTCTTTTGGTGCAAAATTAAATTTTTTACATTAACATAAATAAAAAAAATATATCTTCAAACGTATAAGAGAAAATTTTAGAAATTACTTAATTTTAAATGAGTTCTGCTAATTGACCAGATTTACCTAATCGCAGACATATATATATATATATATATATATATATATATATATATATATATATATATATATATATATATATATATATATATACGTATATATATATATATATATATATATATATATATATATATATATATATATATATATATATATATATATATATATATAATATAATATATATATATATATAATATATATATATATATATATATATATATATATATATATATATATATATATATATATATATATATATATATATATATATAAAATATATATATAATGGAGTGTTTGTTCACCGCGTGTATAGTGTGTATAGTGTATATAGTATATAGTGTATATTGCATAGCATGTGTTTAGCATGCGCACGGTATGCGCATGCATGTGTGGTATAAGCGGTGTGTCGGTCATATAGTGTTGTTATAGTGACGCGTCCGGCGGCCTACCTTATCACTCATCCCCATTCCTCCCTCGCCCCCACTGCCCACCTCAAGGACGGAGACCCTCTGCTCAACCCACCACCACCATGAACCACATTAGGTATGTGTCATGTGCCATTTTCCTTACGGCCCCGGGCTTACCACACAGTTTGAGGTATGGCAGATGATGCAGCCAGCCAGCCACAAAGCCAGGGAAATAGTGCACCCAACAATGAAAGAAGAGGCACATGACAGGTGTGTGGAGAGTTTCGAGCACGCAACAGAGATGGTTTATTCGTGCACACAATGGGTGTGCAGGATCACATAGGGTCCCGGCAGAGAGCAGCCCACAGCCTCCACAGGCAGATGTCAATCCCAATGGCAACCTCCTCTTGCGAAAACCTTCTTCTGGCATTCAAATCCACTGCTAGCAGTACCCTATCCCACATTCCTAAAGCAGCTCGCCCATATGCAGCAGGGAAATTCACAGACCTTCTTAAGCAGGTGAATGGAGGCTCCACCAAATTTAGAAGCCCGAGGCACCATTAAAGCATGGCGCAACCTGCTCCTGTTTGGCAATGTCTGTCTTGCAGTTCCTGAAAGACGAGGCAAACTGCTAACCACTTCAGTCATCAAGGCAGTGCGCAACTACCCAAGAGCAGATAATTGTGTCCCTCTGCCCCATCATCGCAGGAATCACAGAGGAGACCCAAGAAAACTCCACTGAAAACGAGAAAATTTGGCACAGGTTAGCAAAAATCGAAGAAGGCAACACAGTGGGAGCAATCAGAATAATTACAAGTGACGACACTGTTGCTCCCAAAGATGAGACCACAGCTCAAGCACTAAGAGACAAGCATCCGACAAGGGACACCATAGCCATCAACAACAACCCTGAAGGAGACCCCATCACTGAACAATTAATTTTGCCAGAATCAGAAGTCTATAAGGCGATAGTGTCATTTCCAGCAGGATCTGCAGGAGGTTACACTGGAATTCGACCACAACACCTCAAAGAGATGGTAAATCCAGTACTCGGAGCATCTGCATCAATTCTCCTCACCGAATTAACAACTTTTGTCAACAACTGCCTGGCTGGGCGAATCCCAGAAGAAATTAAACCTTTCTTTTTGGAGCCTCATTATGCGCTTTGAAGAAGAAGGATGGGGAATCAGACCCATTGCTGTTGGTAACACCCTTCGCCGCCTAGTTGCCAAAGCAGCAGTAAGAAACATTCGCCTAGAAGCTGCCAGTTTACTCCAGCCACACCAACTGGGCTTGGGGTCTCTCAAGGCAGTGAAGCCGCAGCTCATGGCAAGGGCCACATCAGGGACCTATCAGAAGACAAGGCCGAGTCAAACTTGACTTTAGAAATGCCTTTAATATGGTGAAGAGAGATGGTCTTGCCAGCCGTTCGAGATCGGTTCCCCAGTCTCTTTCCCTTCATTTCAGCTGGCTACAGCAAACCCTCAACTCTTTTGTTTGGGGAACATGAAATTCCCTCATCTGAGGGTGTTCAGCAGGGTGATCCACTCGCTCCACTTCTCTTCTGTTTGGCAGTAAGAGAACTAACTTCCAGCCTATGCAGCGAGCTCAACATCTGGTACCTGGATGATGGCACTCTGGCAGGTACTGGGAGTCCTTGTTAGAGGACCTACAACGGGTGAAGACACAGGGAGAAGCCTTAGGACTCATCCTTAATCCCTCAAAGTGTGAAATTATCACAACAAATCAGGAAATAATCAATGCGGTGCAAACAATCCTCCCAGAAGTCACTACTATCACTCCATCCAACAGTACCCTCCTGGGAGCACCGCTGGGTCACCACGCCATCGACACTGTCCTCAAGGACAAAGTGAATGACCTGAAAAGAATGGAGGAGAGAATAAGTGATCTTGATGCCCATGATGCCCTGTATCTCCTCACAAGGTGTCTTACTATGCCAAGACTCACTTACTTCTTGAGGTGCGCACCCTCTTTTGACAACCCAACACTTGACGAGTATGACGCACACCTGAGATCAACCTTCAAGAAGGCACTGAATCTGTCACTAGAGGATCAGCAATGGGAGCAGGCATCCCTCCCAGTGCGACTGGGAGGTATAGGGGTGCGCAAAGCAAGGCAGGTAGCGTTACCTGCATTTCTGTCATCGTGTTTGGCCTCCTGTGGATTAGTCAAGAGGATTGTCCCTGAACGTTTGAGAGGTGTGGTGGGAGCCCAAGACCCCAAGTTCATTGAAGCAGCAGTGCAGTGGGACATCCTGGCAGACTCCTCCAGTAGACCAGCTCCTCCCAAAGAGCACAAACAGTCCCACTGGGACAAACCGATCATGGAAAAAATTTCCAACACAATGCTCACCAACGCTTCAGGAAAGGACAAAGCTCGTCTCCTAGCGGTGAAGGCACCACACTCAGGAGATTTCCTTCTTGCTGTTCCCAATTCCTCTCTGGGGACTCGACTCGACCCACAGGCCATTCGATTGGTGTTGCTCTTCGCCTAGCCGCCCCCATACTCACCGAACATAGGTGTATTTGCGGCAGGGCGACGGCTGATCAATTCGGACTTCATGGTCTAGTGTGTCACACATCAGAAGGGAAGTATGCTAGACATGAGGAGGTTAATGACATCATAAAGAGAAGCCTCGCCACAGCCCGTTGCCCAGCTCAACGGGAACCCCAAGTGCAGAGGTCTGATGGAAGTCAAAAGCGTCCTGATGGAGCCACCATGCTACCCTGGAAGGATGGTAAGCAGATTGCTTGGGACTACACCTGTGCTGCCAATTGGCAGACACCTACCTGCCACACTCCTTAGCCGAAGGGGTGGAGCTGCCAGCCACAGGGAGACCCAGAAGACCCGCAAATATGAAGACCTTTCCTCTTGCTATAACTTCATCCCAATAGGGTCGGAGACCCATGGAGCATGGGGCAAGTGTGCTCTAAAGTTTCTCAAGGAGCTGGGTGGAAAACTCATCATAGAAACCAAGGACCACAGGGCGACCAGCTTCCTCTTTCAGAGACTCAGTGTTGCGATCCAGAGGGAAATGCCTGCAGTATTCTGGGCACGCGGCCCACTGCCGGGGAGTTGGACGAAGTATTTAACATGTAGCTCTGAGTTGTTATCTATGTTGTTTTACTCCCCATTGTATCTTGTCTTGAAATAAAGTTTGTAAAAAAAAAGATGGGGTGGTAGGGGAAGTGGAATATTCAAATGGCTTCAGAAAGAAATCTAATATTCTTCCTTGAAGTCTTTTTATCCACTTCTCCGAGGCAATGGGTCCCACAATTGACACCAGAGGTGGACCCCATCCTATATATATATATATATATATATATATATATATATATATATATATATATGTAGATGGGAATCTGCAGAGATACAGAAATAGATAGACACTAGAGAACTGGAAGACAAACAGCTAGACAGAGAGTAAATAAATAGGCTGCTACTCAGAGAGTAGATAGAAAGACATATACAGAGTAAGAGCAGGTGGACAGATAGCTAAAGAGAGAGAGAGAGAGTAGGTAGACAGCTAGAGAGAGAGTCAGGGAGAGCTGGTAGACTACAAAAAAAGAAATATATATGTTTAATAATCATGCTTATATTAAATGTGACAAGGAAACATAAAAAATCAGAATGAGTTTTTATCTGCAGTTCCTTCAGTGTTTAGGTTGATGATAGCAGTGGCTTGGTTGGCAACGCTCTCGCCTCACACACGGAGTGTCCGTGGTTCGATTCTCAACATGGGTGGAAAGCTGTCCCTGTCACCTAGTAGTAAGTAGGTATCTGGGTGTTAGTAGATCGGTGTGGGCCGCATCCTGGGGGACAAAACTGAAAGACCACAATGAAAATAAGATAGACAGTCCTCGACGACTCATTGACTTTCTTGGTTTATCCTGGGTGGCTAACCCTCTAGGTTAAAAATCCAAACAAATGTTATCGACCACACGATGGTCTTTAAGGGTTACACGTACCTGTACACCATCTATCAAGAATACTCTAATCCTTTTTAGGGGATTAAATTATTAGTGCGTCTCCGTGTATATACCTTTCAGTGTATATACACTGAGAGGCCTATATAGTTGACTAGCTCTATCTTGTTAACTCTTGGGATCGAACTCTCCACTTGGTGATTTGTCCACAATCGTGTCATTACGATTTCCCAAGTCAGTAACTCTGTATTGTATGTTAAGAGTCTGCCTCCGCCACTTCTACATCCAACATGTTCCAGTTTTATGGTTTCTATGTAAAACTCGTGGTTTATATCCATTGTAAAATGAAAGCCATTTGCTGAATACATAACAGAAAATGCTTCCCATTTGGATAAAATATACGTTTAAAGACATTTACGTTTTCCAGCAACTTTTAGGCATTGGGCTGCATGTGGCTCTGAGCTTATATGTGTTCCGAGGCATAGCAAACTAGATTAACCAGGGACCTGAAGCAGTAACAGAATTCAATTAAATATTATTTATATAGTTCTAAAGTAATTCCTGTTCAGATGATATTATTATCGTTTTCCTAGATAGCGAAAATTGTCAGGACACTATCCGCCCAATTAAGAGAAATCTATCGTTTTCTAGTACACGAAATACGCAGGTGACATATCCAAATTGCCTTTGATGTCTTCAGTCTGCAAATCCTGTATATGTATAATGCCTGCCCGCAGCCTCAAGCAAAATGCATATGTTTTTCAGGATAAATCTCGAGAGAGAATGTGGACATTAAGTTTATATTTTATTACAATGTTCGTGCTGGTCCTAGTGAATGTTAGCGTGTCCTGGAAGAGGTTTCCGAGACCTTGAATAACAGCTGTTCTCACTACAGGTTCTGGTTGTCTGGATGAGGAACTGCTCCACCTGGATGTTCCAGAGACCTGGATGAGGAACTGCTCCACCTGGATGTTCCAGAGACCTGGATGAGGACCTTCACCTACTGGATAATCCAGAGACCTGATTGAAGACCTTCACCTACTGGATGATCCAGAGACCTGACTGAGGACCTACACCTACTGGATGATCCAGAGACCTGACTGAGGACCTACACCTACTAGATGATCCAGAGACCTGACTGAGGACCTTCACCTACTGGATGATCCAGATACCTGATTGAGGACCTTCACCTACTGGATGATCCAGAGACCTGGCTGAGGACCTACACCTACTGGATGATCCAGAGACCTGGCTGAGGACCTTCACCTACTGGATGATCCAGAGACCTGGCTGAGGACCTACACCTACTGGATGATCCAGAGACCTGACTGAGGACCTTCACCTACTGTATGATCCAGAGACCTGACTGAGGACCTTCACCTACTGGATGATCCAGAGACCTGGCTGAGGACCTACACCTACTGGATGATCCAGAGACCTGATTGAGGACCTTCACCTACTGGATGATCCAGAGACCTGGTTGAGGACCTACACCTACTGGATGATCCAGAGACCTGACTGAGGACCTTCACCTACTGGATGATCCAGAGACCTGACTGAGGACCTTCACCTACTGGATGATCCAGAGACCTGACTGAGGACCTTCACCTACTGGATGATCCAGAGACCTGGCTGAGGACCTTCACCTACTGGATGATCCAGAGACCTGACTGAGGACCTTCACATACTGGATGATCCAGAGACCTGGCTGAGGACCTACACCTACTGGATGATCCAGAGACCTGACTGAGGACCTTCACCTACTTGATGATCCAGAGACCTGACTGAGGACCTTCACCTACTGGATGATACAGAGACCTGACTGAGGACCTTCACCTACTGGATGATACAGAGACCTGACTGAGGACCTACACCTACTGGATGATCCAGAGGCCTGACTGAGGCCCTTCACCTACTGGATAATCCAGAGACCTGACTGAGGAACTAACAAGACTGAATGTTGCGGAGGTCTGGAGAGGCGAGGGTTGTCGGTGTACCGGAGAAGGTTCAATATTTTTTTTTCATTTATTCCTGATAGTCGCCAAAACAGTCAAATTGCTTCTAATGAAGAGCTCCCGGCATGACCAATATTTCACCAGGATTCATATATAGCCCTATTGCATCACAAAAATAAAATAGGGACGAGGTACAGGCCCTATACGCGATAAGTTAGGGACGCCTATCAGAATTTATGCCACGACCTAGACGGGAGAGAGGGGGGGAAAAACTGGAATATAACAAAATAATGATATACTTTACAACTTTTACGACCCATAAAATGTAAAATATGGTAATATCCAAAGTTTTTCCTCACAAACTCCTTCCTGGGTTGAAGCGAGGCGAGCGTTTTCATTACTGGGACTCCAAGCAATAAGATAGAGCCTGTTTACATGCACCATCATCACCATGGTAACCAGGGACGCCACCATATTGCGTACCAAAACAAACACTTGGGAGCGCCGGTCTATGACGTAATTATTGCTCAGCCTCGATGGTGTGTTCGTGTGGGCTTAGCGCTTAGTTATTATTATAATAGTAATAATAATCGATGATATGTTGTGACTGCAGAGGTTGTTGTGGTATTTAACATGTGAATTGAGTTATATAAACACACACACACACACACACACACACACACCACCGATTACAAACAAATTATTTAACAAACAAAAATTTATAAAACGAAGATAAGCTGCTACCCAAATTTTTCCTATTGTCGTATTATAGTAATGTGAAACGTAAGAATGCGAAACGTTTTGCAAAAATGAACATAAAATTGCAGATAAATCTGACAACAATCTTCTACTTACCGTGAAAAGCCACTTTATTTTCCTATTGTAATATCTCCATTCCAATTTAATAGGCCTAGTCTGAGACCGGGACTCTGGGGCGATGTTCCCAAGAACATAACAAATGTAATGCAAGAGACATGAGACCAGAAGCAGCATCCCTAATGGGAGATGAATAACTCTTAGACCAGAAACAGCATCCTTCCTGGGAGATGAATAACTCAAGAGATGAGACCTGAAACAGCATCCTTCCTGGGAGATGAATAACTCAAGAGATGAGACCTGAAACAGCATCCTTCCTGGGAGATGAATAACTCAAGAGATGAGACCAGAAACAACATCCTTCCTGGTAGATGAATAGCTCAGAGACCAGAAGCAGCATCTTTCCTGGGAGATGAATAACTCAAGAGATGAGACCAGAAACAACATCCTTCCTGGGAGATGAATAACTCAAGAGATGAGACCAGAAACAACATCTTTCCTGGTAGATGAATAGCTCAGAGACCAGAAGCAGCATCTTTCCTGGGAGATGAATAACTCAAGAGATGAGACCTGAAACAGCATCCTTCCTGGGAGATGAATAACTCAAGAGATGAGACCAGAAACAACATCCTTCCTGGTAGATGAATAGCTCAGAGACCAGAAGCAGCATCTCTCCTGGGAGATGAATAACTCAAGAGATGAGACCAGAAACAACATCTTTCCTGGTAGATGAATAGCTCAGAGACCAGAAGCAGCATCTTTCCTGGGAGATGAATAACTCAGGGAGGAGACCAGAAGTAGGATCCTCCTGGGAGATCACGCACAATAAGGCTTAATCACCCACAGTGATGCTTTATCTCTCGCTGGGGCTTTATCACCCCACAGAGGAGCCGGTGGAGAAACTGAGAGACTAGAGCTACGGAAAGAAGACTAAGGAAAAATGAACTACATTTCCACCCGCCCTAGGATCGAACACGAACCCATCGGTTGTGAGCTGAAGGCGCTACCACTGTGCCAAGAACCCAGTTACACCTTCAGGGTGTTAAACAAATTAAATACGTGTTAAGACATAAGTAAACACGGTAAATATATGAAATACAGTAGGCGGTCCCAGGAGCTGAGACTCGACACCAGCAAACTCAGTTAGGTAAATACACATACACATAACTGGAAGGTCTTAAAGATTAAGTGAGTATACCGAGGTATGTATACTAAGGCGGGTATACTGAGTATGCAGAAGTATACTGATGCGAGGGACTGCCAGTCATCACCTCGTCCTGACAAGACCCAATCTAATTGTGGCGGCGGCTGGCATTGGGTTGTGGCCTATGATTGGTCCATTTCCCGGGCGCTGATTGGCTGATACACCGCTCGGTGGTCCATGATTGGTTCATTACTCGGGCTCTGATTGGCTGATACACAGCACCGTGGCCCGTAATTCGTCCATTACCCGGGCGCTGATTGGCATAAACACACAACACCGTGGCCATTAATTGCCTCGTTACTTGATCGCTGATTGGCTCAAGTTCTTGCTCTTTGCCTCGCAGAAGGCCAATCAGGAGATAATTATAAATAAAATGAATTTCTAAATATACTTATGCAAAATAACATTAACATAGAACCGTTATCCACTAAGGTCGGGTCACCAGAGGGGAAAAATACATTAATCATCACTTGCTGAAAAATATTTTCCTCTACACTCGTCAGGAAGGATACCCCCCGCCCCTGGAAAGGGAAATAGGTGGGAGGAAGAGATCGGCCCGGCTGGGTTGCTCTTCTCTTACAGGAGACAAAGGCTATTTTTTTAAGACAAATAAGTCATGTCTCTGGCTTAACAACCAGCTTTTATACATAACAAGTGTTAATGGTTATATACAGACAAATTAGCCAGGCTCGGTAAAGAAGTGTTTGGCGCTGTACGCTTCTGTCTGGCCTCAGAGAGAATTTTGACCCCTACTATCTGTTGCTAGCCTTGCAAAATTGCATAGCTCCTCACGACGCACAGGAAGTGAGAAAGATCTTGAGATAAAGATTTCCAACCCCATGTGTATATATATATATATATATATATATATATATATATATATATATATATATATATATATATATATATATATATATATATATATATATTATGTTAAACAACCATGTCACCATGGTTGTTTAATATATTTATAGATGGGATTATAAAAGAAGTAAATGCTAAGGTGTTGGGGAGAGGGGTGGGATTAAATTATGGGAAATCAAATACAAAATGGGAGTTGACACAGTTACTTTTTGCTGATGTTACTGTGATTTTGGGGGATTCTAAAGAAAAGTTGCGAAGGTTAGTGGACGAGTTTGGGAGG
Source organism: Cherax destructor (assembly GCA_009830355.1). Lineage (NCBI taxonomy): Eukaryota > Metazoa > Arthropoda > Malacostraca > Decapoda > Parastacidae > Cherax > Cherax destructor. Next base: position 15,343 of record WNWK01028436.1, on the reverse strand, counting down.
GTGTGTAAAGGTAGAAAGTTGAAAGTGAATATAGATAAGAGTAAGGTGATGAGGGTATCAAACGATTTAGATAAAGAAAAATTGGATATCACACTGGAGGGAGTGTGGAAGAAGTGAATGTTTTCAGATATTTGGGAGTTGACTTGTCAGCGGATGGGTTTATGAAGGATGAGGTAAACCATAGAATTGATGAAGGAAAAAAGGTGAGTGGTGCGTTGAGGTATCTGTGGAGACAAAAAACGTTATCCATGGAGGCAAAGAAGGGAATGTACGAAAGTATAGTGGTACCAACACTCTTATATGGGTGTGAAGCATGGGTTGTAAATGCTGCAGCGAGGAGGTGGCTGGAGGCAGTGATGTTCTGTCTAAGGGCAATGTGTGGTGTAAATATTATGCAGAAAATTCGTAGTGTGGAAATTAGGAGGTGTGAAGTTACTAAAAGTATTTGTCAGAGGGCTGAAGAGGGGTTGTTGAGGTGGTTTGGTCATTTAGAGAAAAAGGAACATAGTAGAATGACTTGGAGAGCGTATAAATTTGTTTGGGAAAGAAGGCGCGGTAGGGGTCGTCCCCGAAAGGTTGGAGGGAGGGGGTAAAGGAAATTTTGTGGGCGAGGGGCTTGAACTTCCAGCAAACATGTGTGAGCGTGTTAGATAGAAGTGAATGGAGACGAATGATTTTTGGGACCTGACGAGCTGTTGGAGTGTGAGCAGGGTATCATTTTGTGAAGGGATTCAGGGAAACCGGTTAGCCAGACTTGAGTCCTAGAAATGGGAAGTACAGTGCCTGCACTCTGAAGGAGGGGCGGGGATGTTGAAGTTTGGAGGACCAGCTGAGCTGTAGTTTTGGCGTGTCTCTGGCAAGACAAATGTTTCTTCTTTTTTCGGGTCACTCTACATGTGTGTGTAACGATATCGTTCCAGACCATGGAGCTGAACTCTTCTCCAGGCTGAGGGACTGACCACCTCAAATACTTTTTTCTCCAAGGTTGATGGACTGATTACATCAGCTTTATTTCACTACTAGACTCTCTCTTTCTATATTTGACTGAAGAAACCTACCGCGTACGCGAAACGTTTCATCCATAAAGATACCCAACTGTTGCATATGTGTCTTAATCATCAACTTTTCTGTATTTTATAAAAAAAATAACAAAATAAATCTCGCGCACACTAAGTCGGTTCCATGGTGAGTGTAAGTAAATTAGTTAATAATATTACATATCTGTTTTACAAGTATTAATCAGCCACTCAGGAAGACATTATCAGATGGCATTTGGAAGGTAAAGTGAGATGGGAAAGTTGCTGTGAATCTGGACATCAAATGAGAAATTATTAACATTAATATATCAGTGTTGTCCACTTTATGATGTACATTATCGACATCACTCAGTTCTTAAGAGTCTCTCCAGAAATGTAAAGATATCGTTAACCAAACAGCCTGCAGAACTGCATCACCTCCACCCATACTTCAGAGTGCAGGTAATGCACTTCCTGCCTCCACATCTCAAGACCGACTAATCAATTTCTCTGAGATCCTTCGTAAATATTATCTTGCTCATACTCTAACAGAACGCAAAATATTTAAAAGCACTTGTTACTATTCACAGTGAGGTAACATGTTTACACATGCCTGCTGGATGTTGAAGCCTCTTCCATTTAAAACCTCCTTCACACTATCCATCCAACCTTTCCTAAGACGTTACTCCTCTTTTCATCTTCACCAGAATTATTCACTCTCATGAATATGACATTTTACACCACATTTTCACTGGCTTCTGCCTCCTCGTCCTTGCAACATTACAAAACCACTCTCATTCCTCATTTTGTATCTATTAACAAACATCTTTCTTTTCAATGACTTTTCAGTACTTCAAAGACTTTTAATCAACTGTATATTCGATGATTCACTGTGTATTTCAATGACTCGTCTGCCAAGAAAACTACTTCTATATTTCTAAACTCATTCAGTATCTGAAGACTTCCCTCCACCCCCTCGTACAAAAATGTTTTTTTTATATATTTATTACTCTCGTTACTGCTCTTCTCTATGTTCTTTAAATTCTTTGTTTTTCACATCCACCCAGACTCCTCCGCCAACGTGCAACTTCTATTAACAATTTCCTAATAACACAGCGTCCTTAACAACAACAAAAATAGCTGTGACAGTTTCGTCTTTATGTTGGAATTAATATCGTCTATACCCTCACCTCACTCCAGCTCCCTTGCATTCACTTAATTTACAGCTCCAACAAATACATTAGACAACAAAGGCAACATCACACACTACTGTCTAACACCCACTTTTTTAACAACCAACTATTCCATATATTTGCAACACCAGTTACATCCATATCCACAATCAGCTCCTTATCCTTATCTATTGACAATGTTGCTCACTTAAAACACTGCAACACAAACACTACGTCCACACATACCCTTCCATTCCCTTCTCTTCCTAAATCCATGTTTTTTCTTCAACCCTAATGTATATCTTTCCCATGACTCTTTCGAGAGCAATTCTGCCGTACACTTTACAGGTATTTTCAACAGACTTATTCCCCTATAATTCCTATACTCTCCGTTGTTCCCTTTCACCTTACACAAAAGAACTATGTATGATCTCTGCCAATGCTCAGGCACCTCCTCTTCCTTCATATATATTTTAAACACACGAAATATTTGAGACCTATAACCTCACTAGCATTCAGCATCTCAGTCTTAATTCCGCCCATACTTACTGATTTAACCTCCCTTTTAAAAATCAACTTTTATTTTTTTTCCTCTAGTACATTGCTTAGCAAATTGCTCTCATTTTGCACTTTGTAAACTTAGTATATTTAATCATCTTCTTTCTAAAATGTGTATTTCTATTTACCAAACCATTTTCACAGTTATTTTAAATCTACTGCTCCATCTACGTCCTTGTCTCATTCTTCACCATTAAAGTCTTACAAAGAAACTAATCTATTAATTGTTTCAAAATTCTGTAAACATTTACTTAATATTTACCAGAATTTACTCCCCCTCCCCCCTACTTTCTCTACATTCCTCTCAGCTCCAGAGATGTAAAAATTAAACGAAGTTCGCTCCTTATATCCGCAGTTACTCTAAGAAGCAAATTTCTTAAAAAAAAAAAAAAAACTATTATACCTCCTCTTACTAAAAGTATTCATTAATTTAACCGATATTTCTTTCGCCTGGCTTCCGTTCTCCCTGATACACTAGACATCATGTTCTCCCTGATACACTAGACATCATGTTCTCCATGATACACTAGACATCATGTTCTCCATGATACACTAGACATCATGTTCTCCCTAATACACTAGACATTATGTTCTCCCTGATACACTAGACATCATGTTCTCCCTGATACACCTGACATCATGTTCTCCCTGATACACTAGACATCATGTTCTCCATGATACACTAGACATCATGTTCTCCCTAATACACTAGACATTATGTTCTCCCTGATACACTAGACATCATGTTCTCCCTGATACACCTGACATCATGTTCTCCCTGATACACTAGACATCATGTTCTCCCTGATACACTAGACATCATGTTCTCCCTGATACACTAGACATCATGTTCTCCCTGATACACTAGACATCATGTTCTCCCCGATACACTAGACATCATGTTCTCCCTGATACGCCTGACATCATGTTCTCCCTGATACACTAGACATCATGTTCTCCCTGATACACTTGACATCATGTTCTCCCTGATACACCTGGCATCATTTTCTCCCTGATACACACGACATCATGGTCTCCCTGATACACCTGACATCATGTTCTCCCTGATACACTCGACATCATGTTCTCCCTGATACACACGACATCATGTTCTCCCTGATACACACGACATCATGTTCTCCCTGATACACCTGACATCATGTTCTCCCTGATACACACGACATCATGTTCTCCCTGATACACCTGACATCATGTTTTCCCTGATACACCTGACATCATGTTCTCCCTGATACCCCTGACATCATGTTCTCCCTGATACACCTGACATCATGTTCTCCCTGATACACCTGACATCATGTTCTCCCTGATACACCTGACATCATGTTCTCCCTGATACACTTAATATAACCTACTATAATCTTATTTGACCTAACTTAAATTTAGCTTATATTGCTTAAAATAATGAACATAAGGTTTGAAAAAACTGCATCCGTAAAATAATGACATTGAGTAACACGTTAAAACTGATGTAGTAAAATAGGAATACACTGAGTTATATTAACAGTGTTTTTATTCATCTGTCTTACATCTATACACATTCAAATAATCCAGCTTTCAAGATATGTTTTTATTTTTAATTTTCAGTAACAGCATATGGGGGGGAAAATGGTTACAATCCTTTGCTCGCTGTATTGTAGTCACTGTATTGTAGTCACTGTATTGTAGTCACTGTATTGTAGTCACTGTATTGTAGTCACTGTATTGTAGTTACTGTATTGTAGTCACTGTATTGTAGTCACTGTATTGTAGTCACTGTATTGTAGTCACTGTATTGTAGTCACTGTATTGTAGTCACTGTATTGTAGTCACTGTATTGTAGTCACTGTATTGTAGTTACTGTATTGTAGTCACTGTATTGTAGTCACTGTATTGTATTCACTGTATTGTAGTCACTGTATTGTAGTCACTGTATTGTAGTCACTGTATTGTAGTCACTGTATTGTAGTCACTGTATTGTAGTCACTGTATTGTAGTCACTATATTGTAGTCACTGTATTGTAGTTACTGTATTGTAGTTACTGTATTGTAGTCACTGTATTGTAGTCACTGTATTGTAGTTACTCTATTATAGTCACTGTATTGTAGTCACTGTATTGTAGTCACTGTATTGTAGTCACTGTATTGTAGTCACTGTATTGTAGTTACTGTATTGTAGTCACTGTATTGTAGTCACTGTATTGTATTCACTGTATTGTAGTCACTGTATTGTATTCACTGTATTGTAGTCACTGTATTGTAGTCACAGTATTGTAGTCACTGTATTGTAGTCACTGTATTGTAGTCACTGTATTGTAGTCACGTATTGTAGTCACTGTATTGTAGTCACTGTATTGTAGTCACGTATTGTAGTCACTGTATTGTAGTCACAGTATTGTAGTCACTGTATTGTAGTCACTGTATTGTAGTCACTGTATTGTAGTCACGTATTGTAGTCACTGTATTGTAGTCACTGTATTGTAGTCACGTATTGTAGTCACTGTATTGTAGTCACTGTATTGTAGTCACTGTATTGTAGTCACGTATTGTAGTCACTGTATTGTAGTCACTGTATTGTAGTCACAGTATTGTAGTCACTGTATTGTAGTCACTGTATTGTAGTCACTGTATTGTAGTCACAGTATTGTAGTCACAGTATTGTAGTCACTGTATTGTAGTCACTGTATTGTAGTCACTGTATTGTAGTCACGTATTGTATTCACTGTATTGTAGTCACTGTATTGTAGTCACGTATTGTAGTCACTGTATTGTAGTCACTGTATTGTAGTCACTGTATTGTAGTCACGTATTGTAGTCACTGTATTGTAGTCACTGTATTGTAGTCACAGTATTGTAGTCACTGTATTGTAGTCACTGTATTGTAGTCACAGTATTGTAGTCACTGTATTGTAGTCACTGTATTGTAGTCACTGTATTGTAGTCACTGTATTGTAGTCACTGTATTGTAGTCACTGTATTGTAGTCACTGTATTGTAGTCACTTTCTGCGACGCTCTTGGATTACGGGGGAAACTTTCTGACTCAAGTTGTCAAGGGAAATGAAAATAATAAATACTTCAGTCACAAAAACTGTTAAGTTTCAGAGAGGAAACCAAAAGTAAGTGACATTCTGAATGTAAACAAAAGTTTTTACTAGTCATCTTATATATTATATTAATTGCACACAATAAGTAGTTAATTTACCATTTATAATATTGCATTTATAAGGTAGTCAGTGCAAAAATGTTGAACAGGTTTCCGCTTGACAATCTTACGAGAAGACAGTAGTAAATGTCTTGGTGACTACTGTCTTGCAACCAGTCAGTACCTGAGTCGTGGTGGACAATACACACGGGCTACAACTGGTATTACATGGTCTCTACAAATTGTTTTTTTTTCGATTTTTTTTCCTAGCTGCTTCCCCTTACTTAGCAGTCACAATTCAACCTGAGAACACCAACTATATAATAATATCGCAAGATTATATTTTGGTGACTTTGGATGCACAACACACAATACTTGGGGCTCACCTCACTTCAATAATTCTTCTATACCTTCCCATTCTTCTCCTGTCCCTTCCCCTACTCTCCTCTTCCTGTCCCTTCCCCTACTCTCTTCTGCCTGTCCCTTCTCTTTCCTCTTTTCCCCTCTTCTCCCCTCCTCTCCCCTATCCCATTCTCTCCACCCTCAAAAAATGTTATTGGCCATGCCTTGCAGTCATTTTGACGGACCAGTGCACTATAGCCTGTGAACCATAATGAATTCGCTTGTTTGTGGGCCGTAGTGGTGATATTGTCGACGCCACACCATACTCCCACAAATTATGACACGGCTCAATATTTCAGCAAAATTGAAATGTTAAAGAGATGCAAGACGGTCATAATAAACTAGGAAGAGAATGTGGAAGAGATGGAGGAAGAGAGGAAGAACAACCAGAGAGAGAGAGAGAGACGAGAGAAAGAGATCATGAAAAAGACATAGCAGATGTTATAGCTATCTGCTATCTTTCTGGTGCTACATCTTAAAAGACAGATGAGGTCAGAATAGTAAAGCAAAAGGCTCCCTCCACTCCCGTCAGTCACACTGGGCAGGGGATTCAGTAAACTGGTTGTCTAATTTTTTGTAACCTATCGACTACACGAAGGATCGTTAAAGCTGCGTGTCACCTGTTAACCCCATGCCAAGAACACTTTTATCCATAAAATAGAAATTAAATGAAATGTTGAGAGATATGCAGAGAATCGACACCATAACTGTTCTCTATATACCACAGAAGAGGTTGCTTGGCACGTTACTATTCAGGAGTGACAATGACTTTTCTATAAACTTGGCATCGTTTCTCGTTTCGTATGCTGGCACTGTCGCTCAGATGTGCGCCGAGTCCCATTCCTGCCTTCATAACCATGTGCGTGCTGGTGGGGATCTGGAAACCACATGGATGTGGCTGGGTGTGTGGGTGAGTGAATGGATGTGGCTGGGTGTGTGGGTGAGTGAATGGATGTGGCTGGGTGTGTGGGTGAGTGAATGGATGTGGCTAGGTGTGTGGGTGAGTGAATGGATGTGGCTGGGTGTGTGGGTGAGTGAATGGGTGGAGGTGAGTTAATAGTGTGAGTGGGCTGGTATATGTGGGTTATTGTAAGTGGGTGTTTTGGGTGTAAGAGGGTTAGTGGGTGTCAGTGGGTGGATGTTATGCGGCGAAACGAGATTTGAATAAGTGTTTTAATTATACTCCAAAAAAAAAAAAACGACGTGTCTTAGAAAGATGTGATGAGAGAGGCGTCGCTGCTCCTCCAGTCTGACCTCACCTTCCACCTGAAGAATTAACGCCAGGAACAAGAAGTTAGTTACCTGTTGTTTTGTTGATGTTTTGTTGTGGATATTGTTCTGTTGTTTTGTTATTGTTATTGTTTTGTTGTTGCTGATGTTGTTTTGCTGTGGGTGTGTTTTGTTGTTCATCTTTTTTGTTGTTTTCTTATTGTTTTGTTGTTGCTTTTTTGTTGTTGTTTTGTTACTGTTATGTTGTTTTGCTGCTATTTTTTTGTGGTTGTTAGACTGTTGTTTTGTTTTTGTTGTTGTTAACACACCAATCGTCTTCCACCGAGGTAACGTGACCCCCCCCCAAAAAAAAAAAATGAAAGTACGTTCACCATTCCATTACTTTTATTACATAATATGTGATGTGCTAAACCTGTGTTGATCATTCAGCATTAGAGGAAAGTGCAGGTTCGAACCTCCATCAGTGACTCGCGAGACCCAGCAACGTAACTCCCTCCAACGGGATGAACACGTCAGGCTTTAACGTATCGGAGGTGTGAACAGTCCCATTCTTCAGCGGAGCGACGATATGCGTTACTCTGGCGACGTATTTCACAAGTGCGGGATGAGCTCCTCTTACGTCTGTTTACGTTGCTTACAGTCATAGATGATTTTGCTAACGCTTATTTTAAGCAGATGGAAAGATACAGGCAGCAAAAGAAAAACTTTTATCCACAATGTGGATAAAAGTTTCCTGCCACAAGCCAATACACTGCACAACAAAAACTACTCAAAAACAGGAGTCCCAACTCACACTTTCTGTATCTGCCTGAGCCCCGAGGTTCAACTGTCGACTCTAACTTTACACCTCCCACTCTGAGCTCTATAATCTCGACGTAGTTGAATAGTTAGGGTAGTGACTCACACCCGAGATGCCTGGCTGGGGATTACTTCTCGAGTGGATATAGTAACGAAGGTGTTTTCTATCTCTTTATATACATTCAGATCTCGCCTTAATAATAATAATCAGCTCTTCCCTTCAATGCTCCCATGCTCACTATGAGTTCTTAGTACATTGGTAGATCAGCGGCTTTGTTGCCTTCTATAACTGTCGTCAAACACAGCGTATGTCGTGCCGTACTTCCGCTATTGGGCAAACACTTCGGAATGGATCATCTTTTGACAAAGACCCGTGTCAGACGTTTTTCCTTGATGAATAAACTAAAAACAACAACACAGTTCTGGTAATTATGGCAAAATTACCGACAATTTGTTAGGTAAAAGGACACAAATGCACCTAATGTGACATTTCATTGTGGTCACAATAAAATGTCACATTAGTTGCACTTGTGTCCTTTTGTTCAGACTTGCATCCTGTTGTTTTTTCGATCTCTTCCCATCCTTCTTCCCATTAAGAAGCTCTGACTCAATGCTGCCTGCATAGCCACACCAGTGTTGCAGGTCTGAGCTGACACAAGTTTGGAGTCACCACCAGACAGATGAATGAATCATGTCTAAGTGATTCATTCACCTGAATCATCCTCGTCATTAGAGGTTTTGGTTAACAGTGTTATCTACTTCCTCTTCACACTTCACTTAACACAGTGAGACCTTGTGAAGCCGATACTCTATTCGCTTAATTAGCAGTTGTCAGGTGTGTGATATTAACTGTCTGTCTCATTTAAACACAGAACTAACTCTCTCTCTCTCTCTCTCTCTCTCTCTCTCTCTCTCTCTCTCTCTCTCTCTCTCTCTCTCTCTCTCTCTCTCTCTCTCTCTCTCAGAGGTAGCTTACTTACAGTGTCACGGGAAACCCTTCCAAGTATCGTGTTGCTTGTCCTATTCAAGTTTAGAGGCCATTACCACGAAATTAGCCAACCAGATGTACGCCGGTCGCCGCATAAACAGAGAAGGGTATCCGAGGCATCACATAACCCAGGCCCCGTGCACCTCAGTACACGCATGAGGCAGATAAGATGTACCTCAGCTTCTTGAACACACCTAGCTTCTGGACCTCTCAAGAGTTCCAAGAACTAGAGATCAATACCTTAAAAAAAAGGCCAAAACAGCTTTCGATCAACAAATTCATGAAGTCTGACGCCATCAGCTTAACATCCTGAAAATCCTCAGGAGGTGTAAATTAGCACCCATAAGAGGGCCAGGAACTGGAACTCATCCCAGTCTTACAATGAAAATATTCATTAGTAACACACCCAGGCTCTCAAGACAGCGCCATGTATCCATGTTTCGTGGACAAACTCATCCTGAAATTCATCAAATATCACATATAAACTCTTACAAATATTTAAAATATATAAATAAAAATTATAAAATAAGAAAAATTATTATATTTATTTGACTAATAGTGCATATATTTGTTGATATTTTGCTATGGGGAAAAATAATTATGAATTTGTTAAATTTTAAAACATCACAAAAACGTAATTTCTCATAATGTTTTAGTTTTTCTCTAATGGTTACTTTCTATTTTAAATTCCTTACTGTCCTGTGGTACCAGACATGTACAACTTTGTGGTTTTGAAATATAAATGGTCAACTTAGTACTTACACAGTCCATTAGCACCCTTAACTTTGCTCAAAGTAAGAGCATCAGCACTGAAGGTTTGAAGCCAGTCGAGAAGAGCATTCATAAGCAATTAGAATTTTTTCTATAAAATTGACAAATTTGCATCTACACAGTGCAACTATAATGTGAATCTTCCAGTAAGATGGTTCTCCAGTCATTGTTTAACAGGCACCAGTGGAGGAGGTGAAGGTAGGTCGAATACACCTGCAACCAGCTGTGGAAGAGGTGGTGACAGTAGGAAGAATACACCTGCAACCAGCTGTGGAAGAGGTGGTGACAGTAGGAAGAATACACCTGCAATCAGCAGTTGTAGAGGAGCGAAGGTGAAGATAGAAAGAATCCACTTACAGTCAAGTGTGGAGGAGCGGAGGAGGGAGTATCGCTGACAGCTTCGCATCAAAGAGCCAGAGACACTCACTGGAGGAGCGGAGGAGGGAGTATCGCTGACAGCTTCGCATCAAAGAGCCAGAGACACTCACTGGAGGAGCGGACGAGGGAGTATCGCTGACAGCTTCGCATCAAGGAGCCAGAGACACTCACTGATATTTTTCAGCAAGGTGGTCGACAAGATATACGAGGCTACGTGCCATGATGGTCAAAAAGAAAAACAGTCAGAAGCTTTTAAAAGAAAAACTCTCCATCTTGAAGCTGTTCTTGCAAGACATCGTCTTCCAGCTGTTCTTCTTGCAAGACTTCGTCTTCCAGCTGTTCTTCTTGCAAGACTCTGTCTTAATGCTGCTTCTCTTGCAAGACTCCTGGTCCTGATGTTCTACTAAGAAGTCTCACATAAGTTAAATATTTTGAAAAGGTTACTGAATCTCTTTAAGCAGCATCTCTCTAGGCCTACAGTCTCTCTCTCAACTGCCTAAATTTATTCTGATGAGAGAGAGTGTGAGAGAGAACCAGACTTTTCTCTCATTTGCATATACGAAAACATAAAATATATCGCGTGTGATTACTATTCCTAAACGGAATCCATTAACCTTACATTCCCTCCTCTCTTCTTCTCGCTTCTCCTCCTCACTCCTTCAATCCCCCTCCCTCTCTCTCCCCCCTCCCCCAACAGAAAGTCATAAAACGGTCATGTGTCAACCATTTTTTCTGGGAGCTGGAGACCGCCCTTGACAGCTGCTATTAATGGCTCCCTCTACTCTCCTACTTAATTTTTGGGTGTTGCTGGTGTGCGTGCGTGTGTACTCACCTAGTTGTTGTGGTTGCAGGGGTCGAGTCATAGCTCCTGGCCCCGCCTCTTCACTGGCCGCTACTGGGTCACTCTCCCTGCTCCATGAGCTTTGTCATAGCTCTTCTTAAAGCTATGTATTGAGCTTGCCTCCACTACATCGCTTCCTAAACTATTCCACTTCCCGACCACTCTGTGACTGAAGAAATATTTCCTAACATCTCTGTGATTCATCTGAGTCTTCAACTTCCAACTGTGTCCCCTTGTTGCTGTGTCCCATCTCTGGAACATTCTGTCTCTGTCCACTTTGTCAATTCCTCTCAGTATCTTATATGTTGTTTTCATGTCTTCCCTGTCTCTCCTGTCCTCCAGTGTCGTCAGGTCGATTTCCCTTAACCTCTCCTCGTAGGACATACCCCTTAGCTCCGGGACTAGTCTTGTTGCAAACCTTTGCACTCTCTCGAGCTTCTTCACGTGCTTGGCTAAGTGTGGATTCCAAACTGGTGCTGCATACTCCAGTATGGACCTAACGTACACAGTATACAGGGTCCTGAACGATTCTTTATTAAGATGTCGGAATGCTGTTCTTAGGTTTGCTAGGCGCCCGTATGCTGCAGCAGTTATTTGGTTGATGTGCGCCTCAGGAGATTTGCCTGGTGTTATACTCACCCCAAGATCTTTTTCCTTGATTGAGGTTAAAGATCTTGGGGTGAGTATAACACCAGGAACATCTCCTGTGTGTGTGTGTGTGTGTGTGTGTGTGTGTGTGTACTCACCTAGTTGTACTCACCTAGTTGTGGTTGCAGGGGTCGAGTCAAAGCTCCTGGCCCTGCCTCTTCACTGGCGCTACTGGGTCACTCTCCTGCGCCATAAGCTTTATCATACTCTGCTTAAAGCTATGTATAGAGCCCTGCCTCCACTACATCGCTTCCTAAACTATTCCACTTCCCGACAACTCTGTGACTGAAGAAATACTTCCTAACATCTCTGTGATTCATCTGAGTCTTCAACTTCCATCTGTGTCCCCTTGTTGTTGTGTCCCATCTCTGGAACATTCTGTCTCTGTCCACTTTGTCAATTCCTCTCAGTATCTTATATGTTGTTATCATGTCTCCCTATCTCTCCTGTCCTCCAGTGTCGTCAGGTCCATTTCCTTAACCTCCCTCGTAGGACATAGCTCCCTTAGTGTGTGTGTGTGTGTGTGTGTGTGTGTGTGTGTGTGTGTGTTTTTGTTTGTGGGTGTATTCGATCCTGACTCTCTTACCTGAAGTTATTGTGACTCAACAAAGAAGAAAACTTTCACTGCCACTCAGTCACCGTCTTGCCAGAAACGCGGTGACATCGCAGCTAGTTGAGACTCCAGATTACAACATTTCCACCTCTAGGACTCAAGTCCGGCTAACCGATATCCCTGAATCTCTTCATATATGTTACATTGCTCACACTCCAGCAACAAGTCATAAAAATCACATGCCTCCACTCCTATATAACACACTCACTCAGGTCCGCTGGATATCCAAGACCCTAGCACTCAAAACCTCCCTTACCCCCTCCCTCCAACCTTTCCTAAGACCACTCTTACCCGTACTTCCCTCCTTCCCAGATTTATATGTCTTCCTAGTCATCCTATTTTACTCCATGTTCTCTAAAAGTACAAACCACCTTAACAAACCTCCTCAGCACTCTGAGGAGAGTTGAGGTATACCCGGAATACTCAACAAGCTTATATCCCTATCATTTTTACCCTCTCTTGTATCCCTTGTTCCTTTATGTGTGTGTGTGTGTGTGTGTGTGTGAGTGTATTTGTGTATACATGCTGCTTGTAACAATGAAGAGATGATTATGAATGTTTTTTGTATGAATGTATGCATAAGTTTGATTATGTGTATGTTGATTCGTGTATATGAAAGTATGATGGTGAATGTTTAGAGTCACAGACCGGGCCGCGGGGGTGTTGACCCCTGAAACCCTCTTCAGGTATACTCCAGGTATATATGGAAATGCTCAACTCTGTACTCACCTAATTCTGGTTGCAGGGGTCGATACTCAGCTCCTGGCCGTGCGTGTGCGTGTGTGTGTGTATAAGAGTGAGGACTTGTGAAGCAGCGCGTATCATGCACAAACAAGAAACGAATAACAAGAATAAATGAAAAAAAATAACAAATAATTACAGTTTCCATGCATGGACTTGTAGGTCTACTCGTGGACACTAATCTATACACCAAAAAACTTTGGCAAATACACTTACACAGCTAAATAATCGAACAAATCTATAATTAATATGGATATAATATGAAATATAAATAGAAGTCTGAAATTTTCACTTAGTGGCTGAGTAGGTGAGTGAGGGCTCTAATTCAAACAGCAATTAGAATGAAAAATGGAGTGTACATCAACGAGTGCCTAACCAGGAAACGTCAAAATCTTCTGTTTAGGTTGAGAAAACTTAAACTGGAGAACAAAATTCATCAGTGCTTCACTCGTGATGGGAAAATAATAGATCGAAAAGCATCAAGAGGTCAGCAATTCCATATATCAAACGAACGTGATCTCTCCAACTTCCTTAGACAAGCTGACATTACCATTACTGATTAGCCAGGTGTTCTCAGCACTTTATATACGTGTGGTGTATTAGTCTATGTTACTAATACATTATTGTGCAATTCTTTGTACTAACGTTTACTAGCTAGTACCAACTACCTCATATACTATGTACTTTTTTTAGTGCTATTACTTGCTTAAACTTTGTGCTATAAATCAAGTCTTACTTCTAAATTAATTTTATATCATATTTACTGTCTTGTCCATCTAATTTAGTCCCTTTCATCCAGTAACTACTTTACTCTAAGCTTTAAAAAATAATTAAGGTGCTAATTCAGGTGCTAAAGTATTTTACTCTCATTGTTTACTATTATATTCCCTAGTTTCTTTATTTTAGAGTTAACTAACTACCACAGTTATTATATTAATTTGTTAAAATAATTAAGGTGCTAACTCAGGTGCTACATTGTTTTATTTTCATTGTTTGCCATTATATTCCCTGGCTCCATTATTTTTAGCTTTAGAATAACTACCATAGTTCATTTACTTGCATTTGTAAAAATAACTAAGGTACAAATTCACGTGCCAAAGCAAAAGTGTGTTAATCCAATAGCTAGTAAATTTAATTAATCAGGTATCATATTATTAAGTTTAGCATAATTCATTGTTCTTAAGTCTTGTTTTAGATTCACATTCATATATAAACATATGTTAAATCAATTAACTCACTCAGGTGCTCACTCAGGTGCTATAGTGTTTTAGATTCTTTTTAGCTGTAAATTGACTACCATAGTTCATTTATTCATTTTTTGTAAACATATCTAAAGTACTAATTCACGTGCCAAAAATTCCTTTGCATTGTCCTATTCTTAAGTCTACTTACATTGTTCTATTTTTAAGTTTAATTATAGAATCACACTAAATCTTATGATTCCAAACATTGATCCTGATATCAACCTCTTATTAAATGACTTACACGAACCTAACAATAACTGTAATTAGTACACAGCAGAACAGGCAAAAACACTACTCAAAGCCAACAATAACATATCTATCTTTAACTACAATGTCAGATCTTTAAGCAAACATTTTGATGACCTCACTGCATTATTAAACTCACTATAGGCCAATATGTCCATCATTGCTCTCACTGAAACCTTGCTAAAGCCTAATACTGCAGATATCTATGCCATTCACAATTGTAGGCCAGACCAACAAGGAGGTGGCACAGCTATATTCTACTCAGACCAGTTTGAATGTATCAACAATACTTGCACAAGAGATGAACATGGAGAATATATAATAGCCAAGTTTAAATCCAAATACCTACAAAAACCTCGCACAGTGATAAACATCTATAGATTACCACAGTCAAATATTAAACAATTTAGTGAAAAATTAGGAAGTATGATTACTGATGCACACATGAACAAAGACCACTTAATCCTCACAGGAGACTTCAATATAAACCTCCTACAAGATCAGGACCCACAAGTAACTGAATTCACAAACACTATGAGCAACTGCTTGCTGCTACC
>WNWK01028435.1:0-25395 GCA_009830355.1 Cherax destructor | reverse complement strand
CCCCGCCTTCCTCCACTACAGATTTATACACTTCGGTCACTCTGTCTCGTTCCATTCTCTCTACATGTCCAAACCACCTCAACAACCCCTCCTCAGCTCTCTGGACAATCGTTATGGTAATCCCGCATCTCTCCTAATTTCCAAACTCCGAATTCTCTGCATTATATTCACACCACACATTGACCTCAGACATGACATCTCCACTGCCTATTTGTTGTATATGTGTCTGAAATTTGAGGCCACTGTCAAGATGTATTCCTAAGAATTTTCCCTCTGTGAGTTTTGCGATAGGGGACCCGTTTATCATTATGTTAAGTGGTGCGTTTGTAGCTCTGTTCCCAAACTGGATAAAATAGGTTTTATCAATATTGAGAGTAAGTTTGTTGGTCATCATCCAGGTAGATATTTTCTGCAATCAGTATTTGCAGTGTTGGATAGTGTGTGGGGCTTGGGTGAGAGATAACGTATGTAGTGTCATCTGCAAAAAGTATGGGTTTGAGTAGTTGAGATGCATTTGGTAGGTCGTTAATGTAAATGAGAAAGAGTAGTGGGCCAAGAACACTTCCCTGTGGGACACCTACGGTAATAGTTTGCGCAGTGGAGCTAGCTCTATTTGTGTACACATATTGGTTTCTGTTGCTAAGGTATAATTTTAGGTAGTTTAGGGAGTGTCCTCTTATACCATAGTGCGATAATTTTAAGTGTAACAGTTCATGGTCAACTGTATCAAAACCTTTACGTAAATCAATGAAGATTCCCACTGGGATTTCTTTTTTTCTCAAGGGCGGTGTAAATTATTTCTAACATGTGTATAATGGCATCATTTGTATTTTTATTAGGCCTGAATCCAAATTGACAGTGGTTGAGTACGTTGTTGGAGGTGAGGTAGGAATATATTTGTCTATGAATTAATTTTTCAAAGATTTTGGAGAGAAGGGGTAAGTTAGATATCAGCCTGTAGTTATTCAGGTCTGCTTGATCTCCTCTCTTATGTATTGGGGTGACCCTCGCTATTTTGAGTATTGATGGGAAGGTAGAGGATTCAATGGATTTGTTAAAAAGTGTTGCAATAATTGGTGAGAGAACTTGAGAGGCTTTTTTGTATATATAAGGTGGTAAGTTATTTAGGTCACCTGCTTTGTTTTTTAATGTGTTGATTATAAGTGAAACTTCTATTAGCTTGGTTGGGGCTAGGAATAGTGTGTTCGGATAGGTGCCAGTGAGATAGTCGTTAGGTGGAGTATTAGAACTTTTGATTTTGCTTGCCAGCTTTTTACCTATGGTGGAAAAGAAATCATTGAGTTTGTTTGCTGTTTCAATAGGTGGGAGTAGGGGTTCATCTGGTTTTGTTAGTTTGATTGTTCTGTTTGTGGATATTTTTTTTGTTCCTAGAATTTCAGATAGGGTTTTCCAGGTCTTTTTATATCACCTTTTATGTTATGTAATCTGTTCTCATAGTACAGTTTTTTTGACCTTCTTATCAGACTTGTTAGGTTTGATGAGTAGCTTTTGTTTGTTCTCTTGATATTTGTCCCATTCTGTCCTGTTTTTCATATAGGTGCTTTATATTAATGGACTTGAGTATGCTGGGGTTAGCCAGGGACTATTTAATCTTTTAGTTGTGATTTGTTTAGTTTTTTAGGGCAGTGCTTATTATAGAGGTATTGGGTCTTTTTAAGAAAATTATTAATACATAGTCAGTATCTGGGAAGTTGTCTATTTCTGTTTGCCAGTCAATGTTTGTCATAGCTGTTATAAAGCTATTTATAGCTGTCTCATTATGTAGTCTGAGGTAACTTTAGTAGTCTCTAGTGGTAATTTTCCGAGATTTGTTATGAGAAAGGTCGGTAGTGGTCAGTGGTATTGTCTGTGATTATGCCTGATTTTAATGGGGATATTAAACAAAAATACCAACCACTCCAACACTATATCCCCCTGCTTTTAACATTTCTGTCATGATCCTGTCAGTTCCAGCTGCTTTACCCCCTTTCATTCTACGTAATGCCTCACGCACCTCCCAAACTCACATCCTGCTCTTCTTCACTTCTAAACGATGTTGTACCTCCCTGGCCAGTGCATGAAATTACCACCTCCATTTTTTCATCGACATTTAAAAGTTCCTCAAAATATTCCCGCCATCTACCCAATACCTCCAGCTCCCCATCTACTAAATCCCCTACTCTGTTTTTAACTGACAAATCCATTCGTTCCCTAGGCTTTCTTACCTTGTTTATCTCACTCCAAAAAATTTTCTTGTTTTCAGCAAAATTTCTTGACAGAGCCTCTCCCATTGTTTCATCTGCTCTTCTTTTGCACTCTCTCTTCACCTTTCTTTTACTCTCCATATACTCTGCTCTTCTATTAACACTTCTGTTTTGTAAAAACCTCTCATAAGCTACCTTTTTCTCTTTTATCACACCCTTTACTTCTTCATTCAACCACTCACTCCTCTTTCCTCCTGCACGCACCCTCCGATAGCCACAAACTTCTGCCCCACATTCTAGTACTGCATTTTTAAAACTATCCCAACTCTCTTCAACCCCCCCACTACTCATACTTGCACTAGCCCACCTTTCTGCCAATTGTTGCTTATATCTCACCCTAACTTCCTCCTCCCTTAGTTTATACACTTTTACCTCTCTTACTGCTATTTTCTTTTTGTCCCATCTACCTTTTACTCTAACTGTAGCTACAACTAAATAATGATCCGATATATGCGTTGCCCCTCTATAAACATGTACATCCTGAAGCCTACCCATCAACCTTTTATCCACCAATACATAATCTAACAAACTACTTTCATTACGTGCTATATCATACCTTGTATACAGTGGACCCCCGAGTTTCGTAAACCCCGTAAATCGTACATTTATGTAAGTATAATATTGTAAGTGCTTGTGGAAAAGTATTTTTGGGGGTCTGAAATAGACTAACCTACGTGACATTTTTTCTTAACCCTTTGGGGGTCGACAGGCCTTCTCAGGAAAGTGTTCCTGGGGTCGAAATTTTTTTGGAAAAAAAAAAATTAATTTTTTCTTACGAAATGATAGAGAATCTTTTTCCGATCATAACGCCACCAAAATTATGAAATTTGATCGAAAACTAACGGAATTATGCTTTCGCGAAGTTAGCGGCAGCCATGACACTTACGCATCGACGATTTTGCCCACTTTGAGCCCTATTTTCGACAAATTCCAATGTGTCAGTCTCCTAAAATTATAGCTATTTCACTAGATCTCCATTTCGTCTATCGATTGCGTACATGAAACCGCCTATTTACCAATTTCATCTACCCAAAATAGTGGTCAGAAATGGAAATTTTCCAATTTCACACAAATTTCAAACGATGCCAATTTCAAAATAGGGTCCAGAGTAAACAAGGCAGACATTCCTGGCACTAAAATAACATGTTCTCTGTTCATTAGTCACGCCTCCAGGCCCCTGTTCCTTTACTTTTGCTTTTCATTTTGAATTTTTATTCTCACAAAAATAGAAGATTTACTGTTATGTATATAACTGCATCATTGTAAAAATGGTATAAATAATATCAGAGCACTTGTGCATGAATATAAGACTCGCCAGTGTATGTGTATTGGAGGCATGGTGTGATTTGTTTACTCTTGAACATCGTCAAAAATCAAACATTTTCACTACTTTGAGCTCAATTTCAAGGTACTTGTCATTGTCATACCAATCAAAATCATCTTTATTTCTGTAATATATTTTCCATTCTATCAAATGAGACCAGGAAAACGAGAATACATCAATAAAAACTATACGAAAATCGACTGCAAAGTCGCTGTTTTAATCGAAAAAAACGGTCAGAGTTTTTTTTCACTCATTATGCAGTGTGTACTGCAGGATTTTTTTTATACTGCGCACACTGACCACACAGACCCATTCTTTCATATGTATGCCTACCAGACGTTTTCTGCCTAAATTGAGGCCGCTAGAATTTGGGCGTACTAGTACGGCACCAACCCCTGCTCGTAAAACGTACTAGTACGGCACCGACCCCCAAAGGGTTAAGGGGGTAAATTTGTTCGGTAATGGCACTTGAGCAGACTTCAGGAGTGAAGTTTTTACGAAACTCGGGGGTCCACTGTACTTATTAATC
This sequence comes from Cherax destructor, assembly GCA_009830355.1. NCBI lineage: Eukaryota > Metazoa > Arthropoda > Malacostraca > Decapoda > Parastacidae > Cherax > Cherax destructor. The sequence goes on along the minus strand of WNWK01028435.1, from coordinate 21,278 downwards.
CTCTTTTTCATAAAATATGTATTAAATATTTATTATTTATCCTCTTTTTCATAAAATATGTATCCACAACATTTTTACCCACTTTAACATTAAGATCCCCAACCACAATTACTCTCTCACTTGGTTCAAAACTCCCCACACGCTCACTCAACATTTCCCAAAATCTCTCTCTCTTCTCTACACTTCTCTCTTCTCCAGGTGCATAAACACTTATTATAACCCACTTTTCACATCCAACCTTTATTTTACTCCACATAATCCTTGAATTTATACATTTATATTCCCTCTTTACCTGCCATAACTGATTATTCAACATTATTGCCACTCCTTCTTTAGCTCTAACTCTATTTGAAACCCCTGACCTAATCCCATTTATTTCTCCCTACTGAAACTCTCCTACCCCCTTCAGCTTTGTTGTCTCACTTAAAGCCAGGACATCCAGCTTCTTTTCATTCATAACATCTACAATCATCTCTTTCTGATCATTCGCACAACATCCACGCACATTCAAACATCCCACTGTTCCCGGCATTTTAGTTGACTTTTACAACACGCATGGCTTACGGAGGAAAGATTCTTATTCCACTTCAACATGGATATGAAAGGAAAAGCAATAAGAAGAACTATTAAGATAAAATGAAAGAAAACTCAGATGAGTGTGTATACATAAGCATGTACATGTATGTGTAGCATGACCTAAGTGTAAGTAGAAGTAGCAAGACGCGTACCTGAAATCTTGCATGTTTATGAGACAGAAAAAGACACCAGCAATCCTACCATCATGTAAACAAATACAGGCTTCGTTTACACTCACTTGGCAGGACGGTATTACCTCCCAGGGTTGTTGCTGACTACTAACCTACTACGCATTTGTGAACGTATATTTGACCCACCAGGTGATGTGTATTTGGTGCGTGACGTCATTTGTTTACTCCTGAACGTTGGAAAAAATCGAACATTTTAACCTATTTTCATTGCTAAAACCAATCAAAATCATCTCTATTTCTGTAGTATATCTTCTATTCTATCAAATGAGACGAAGAAACCGTGAATACAACTATAAAAACCATACGAAAATACACCACAAAGTTGCTGTTTTAATCCAAAAACACGGTCACAGTTTTTTTTTTCTCATTATGCACTGCGTGCTGCAGGATTTGTTTTATATGGTGTACACTTACCACATAGATGCATTCTCTCATATCTAGGCTCAGATTTTCTGCTCACTGCTTATCTGAGTGAGCTGAGCTCATGACGTAGTACTACAGCTTGGACCCTCGTATTAAAGCTGTAGAACTACAGGATGGACCCTCATACTGTTAAAGGAAGGGTTTGGGATATTGGCAGTTTAGAGTGACATCTTAACTGTCGTATCTGAACCCCTCTGCAAAGTCAGTGATTATGTATGAGGGATGATGAAAGTTTTTTCTTTCATTTTGGGTTTTTCATTTTGGGTCACCCTGCCTTGGTGGGAAACAGCGAACGTGTTAAAAAAAAATTAGTCTTTTTCAGATACTGATGTTTCTTAGAATATCTAATATAAATATTCACGTTTGTGTGTATTAGAGCATTACAGTATTTTTTTTCCTACTTAGAAAGTGAGGAGAGCCGCAAGATGATTTTATCTACAGCATGTTCAAGATTACAGGCAATTGGGGAAAAAAGTGAAGATGCTCAGAGAGATTCTATTCTAAACTGGTTGACCAACCTTAAACTCCATCTTAAACGCACTGCTCTTATTCATCCACCGCCACCTATAAATTATGTGAGTATGAGTATAAAGTATGGGTATAAGTGTTCATTCAAGAATTATGGAAATTCAAATGAAAGTGAGATGCTGAAAGTAGATTATAATAATCTACTTTCAGCATCATAATAATCTACTTCAGCATCATAATAATCTACTTCAGCATCATAATAAGTGTTTATTGCTCATGCATCTGCAGGTGAGAGGAATGTAGAGGAGAGAAAATTATTAATTTTGGGAAGTGTTAAGCAATTGCATTTGGCATTTTGAGCTAAGTGACATATTAATTGTTATTGTAGGCCTTAAATTTTTAAAGTGGGAGAGAGACTTTGACCTTTTAATTAAATGTTTAGAAAAGTTTAGTATTAGGTAATGCAGTATTGTTGAAAGAAGCAAAGGATGAATAAGTGTATGGGGTATACACTCTTAGAGGTTCACAGGTAATGTTCCTGTCTACTAGACTGGCCTGTCTGTAGTTGACTCATATATTATACCATCATAGGGCTGTCACATTAACCCTTTCACTGTCGAATCCCCTGATCACAAACTTGCTCTCAGTGTCGAAAAATATTCAGGAAAAAAAAATCTTAACCCTTTCAGGGTCGAGAGGCCCTCTCCCAAACTCGTTCTCAGGGTCGAAAAATATTCAAATTTTTTTTTTTTCTTATGAAATAGTTTTTTCTGAGTTTTATAGGCTAAAAAAAAATAATTTTTGCAATCAATACTTACGGAGATATGGTGGTGTGAAGTTGACAGAAATTGAACCACCACCGACTGCCGGCCACCGGTAAGTTTTTTTTTCTACTTACACTATTTCTTTTATTTTTTAATATTTTATTTTTTCAAGTAACTTTTATGGCCTCTGAGACCAATATAAGCCATATTTTGGAAATATACACTCCTTGTATACTACACATAACTGTTGGCTGGCTGGCTCTGTCTGTCTCACAGGTACACATAAATACAATTACAGTGGTCCCTCGGTTTTCGTGCATCTCCAAACTCGAACATTTATGTAAGTGTATTTTCGTAAGTGCTGTTGCAAGTGTATTTTTGGGGGTCTGAAATAGACTAACCTACGTGACATTATTTCTTAAGGAAGTAAATTCGTTCGGTAATGGCACTTGAGCACATTCTGGAACGAATTTTTGGCGAAAACCGAGGGACCACTGTATACATAGTGTAAATTACCTAGGATACATGGGAGAACATAATAATAAATAATAATTATAATTGAAGCATGGTGTAAGACATGTGTGTTACTCAGTCTTATCACTAAACTAATGACAGTGGTGACATTTGATGAGGGTACACTGCCTTCGCTTTATTTGTTTTCACTTTACGCATAAACATGTCTGTCTGTCTGTGTCTATCTGTCTGCTTATCTCTCTTTTTGTCTCTGTCTCAGAGAGAGCCACTAGTGAACCAACACGTATTACACATGACTCAGTAGTCACTGCCTCACATCTGAGTCCTGACATGTATTACAGTGGACCCTCGGAAATCAAACGGCTCGGCAATCGAACATATCGGAAATAGAACAAGAAAATCGATATCAACAATCGAACAAAATATCGCTAATCGAACAAGTGTGTACCAGACCTGTCCGCCCAGGCACGCTTGGGTGCCTCAGCTTGCAGGCATGGAGAGCCAGTCTCGCGTTGTTTACACTTGAGAGAACAATACCCTGGATGCTCATCCAAACATTTCACAATTAATTAATTGTTTGGAGTTTGTTCATTAAGTGCGACTGTGAAATAAGCTACCATGGGTCCCAAGAAAGTTCCTAGTGGTACCCCTGTGGTGAAGAAAGTGAGAAACACCATAGATATGAAGAATGAAATAATAGGGGAATAAGTTTACTGAATGAAAAGAAGCTGGATGTCCTGGCTCTAAGTGAAACAAAGCTGAAGGGGGTAGGAGAGTTACAGTGGGGATAAATAAATTGGATTAGGTCAAGGGTTTCTAATAGTTACAGCTAAGAGAGGACTAGCAATAATGTTGAAGGATCAGTTATGGCAGGAAAAGGAAATATAAATGTATAAATTCAAGGATTATATGGAGTAAAATAAGGGTAGGATGTAAGAAGTTATAGTCAGTGCTTGTGCAACTGGAGAAGAGAAAAGTGTAGAGGAGAGAGAGAGATTTTGGGAGATGCTGAATGAGTGCATATGAAGTTTTGAAATAAATGAGAGTACTTGTGGTGGGGGACCTAAATGCTAAAGTGGGTAAAACTGTTATGGGGTGAGTAGCAGGTAAGTTTGGGGTGCCAGGGGAAAATGAAAATGGATGGGTGGGCTTTTAATTGAATAATGTATAGAAAGAGGTTTGGTAATAAGTAATACATATTTTAAGAAAAAGAGAATAAATAAGTATACATGATATAGCACGTAATGAAAGTAGTTTGTTAGATTATGTATTGGTGGATAAAAGGTTGATGAGTAGACTTCAGGATGTGATGTTTATAGAGGATTAATGGATATATCGGGTCATTATTTAGTTGTAGCTACAGTTAGAGTAAGAGGTAGATGAGGCAAAAGGAAAATGGCAACAGCAAAAAAGAGAGAGGTGAAAGTTTAAACTATTGGAAGAAAGGTGGGCTAATGAGAGTAGAGGTAGGATGGGGTTGAAGAGGGGTAGGGTAGTTTTAAAAAGGCAGCAGTGTTAAAATGCAGAGCAGAAGTTTGTGGTTATAGGAGGGTGGGTGCAGTAGGAAAGAGAGGTGATTGATGGAATGATGAGGAAAAGGGTGTGAAAAAAAAGAGAAAAAGGTTGCGTATCAGAGATTTCTACAGAAGAGAAGTGATATAAGAAGGGTGGAATATATGGAGAGTAAAACAGATGTGAAGAGAGTGCAAAAGGAGAGCAAATGATAGAATGGGTGATGTGCTATCAGCAAATTTTGCTGAGAATAAGAAATTTTTTTGCAGATAAATAGGTTAAGAAAGCCTAGGGAATGAATGTATTTGACAGTTAAAAACAGAATAAATAATAAAAAGGCACAATACCGTGACTGGAACAATACACAGATAACCCACACGTAGGAGAGAGGAGCTTACCACGACGTTTCGGTCCGACTTGGACCATTTACAAAGCCACACTAACAAAAAAGAGAGGAGGAGGGAGTATATATAGGCTTATATATACAGTGGAACCCCGAGTTTCGAATGCCTCGGCAATCGAACAAATCGAGTTTCGAGCGCTTTTTTCAAAGAAATTTTGTACCGACTATTGAACGCGTCCCGTGTTTTGAACAAGTGCTTACCAGACCTGTCTGCCCAGGCGCTTGCGCGCCTCGCTGCGCAAGCATCGTGAGCCAGTCTTAACGTTGTTTACCCCTGAGTGAACCTTACCCTGCATGCTCATCCAAACATTTCATAATTAATTAATTGTGTTTGGAGCTTGTTCATTAAGTGCGACTGTGAAATAAGCTACCATGGGTCCCAAGAAAGTTCCTAGCGGTACCCCTGTGGTAAAGAAAGTGAGAAACACGATAGAATTCAAGGCAGGCATGCAGGGAGTGTAGCTGGAAGGCAGGGAGTGTAGCAGGAAGGCAGGAAGTGGGGATTCCCCTTCCCCTCCTCCCTATCTTCCATATGCCATCAACAATCTTCAATAAAGGTAAGTAAAAATGTTTTTTTATATGTTTATTTAAATGTTTGTATTTATTTAATATATCTTTACTATGTACAATTCTTATGTGTATGTAAAACTATAATTAATTTCATTAAAATGTTTTTTTTTTTTTTTAATATTTTTGGGTTTCTGGAACGGATTAATTGTATTTCCATTATTTCTTATGGGAAATATTGATTCGATTTTCGAACGTTTAAAGTTGAGAACTAGCTCCTAGAACAGATTATGTTCAAACCTTAGGGTTCCACTGTACAGTGGACCCACGAGTATCAGCCGTAATCCGTTCCAGGAGCTAGGCCTTAACTCGAACTGGCCGAAAGTCGAACCATTATTTCCCATAAGAAATAATGTAAATACAATTCGTTCTAGGCACCCAAAAATATTCACAAAAAAATCATTTTTTAAAGAATAACTATAGTTTTACATGAACACAACACACACAAATACAGTGGTACCTCGAGTTACGATGGTCCCCAAAATCGCCCTTTTATGAAAGTTTATTTTTTTAAATGCTTTTGTAAGTATATTTTTGGGGGTGTAAAAGGACTAGTCTATTTTACATTATTCCTTATGGGGATAAATTTGTTTGGTAATGGCACTTGAACAGCATTCTCGAACGAAAAAATATCGTAACTCGAGGTACCACTGTACTATATACAGTAATAAATTTATAAATAAATATTGAAATAAACATTTAAAATAACATTTACTTACCTTTATTGAAGATTGTTGATGGCATCTGGAAGATAGGGAGGAGTGAGGGAGGGCTTAGTGTTTGGAAGGAGAATCCCCACTCCCTGCTACACTCCCTGCATCCCTGCTACACTCCCTGCATGCCTGCTACACTTCCTGCATGCCTGCTACACTCCCTGCATGCCTGCTACACTCCCTGCATGCCTGCTACACTCCCTGCAACACTCCCTGCATGCGTGCTACACTCCCTGCAACACTCCCTGCATGCCTGCTATAACAGGGGTGCCACTAGGAAGCTTATTTGGACCCATGGTGACTTATATTTCACAGTGACAAGCACTAAACACAATAAAAATTATTGTGAAATGCTTGAATGAGCGCTCTAGGTAATGTTCACTCAAGGATAAACAAAGCGAGACTGGCTCACAGCGCCTGCGCGGGGAAGCGGACAGGTCTGTTACGCGGGCCGATAGTCAGGGAATAATTTGGCTGAAAAAAGTGATTGAAAGTCGAACCAGCTGAAAGTCAGGGGTTCACTGTACTCCCTCCTAACATAAGAACATAAGAAAGGAGGAACACTGCAGCAGGCCTGTTGGCCCATACTAGGCAGGTCCTTCACAATCTGTCCCACTAACATGATATTTGCTCAACCCAATTTTCAATGCTACCCAAGAAATAAGCGTTGATACTTCTATTTACCCATGTGCGAGTCCCACTCAAATCCAACCCCTCTCACTCATGAATTTATTCAACCTAAATTTGAAACTACCCAAGGTCCCAGCTTCAATAACCCTACTAGGCAGACTGTTCCACTCATCAACCACCCTATTTCCAAACCAATACTTTCCTATATCCTTTCTAAATCTAAACTTATCTAATTTGAATCCATTATTGCGGGTTCTCTCTTGGAGAGATATCCTCAAGATCTTATTTATATCCCCTTTGTTAATACCGATTTTCCGCTTGTATACCTCGATCATGTGTCCCCTCATTCTACGTCTTACAAGTGAATGTAATTTAAGGGTCTTCAATCTTTCTTCGTATTGAAGATTTCTAATGCTATATATTAATTTAGTCATTCTACGCTGAATGTTTTCTAACGAATTTATGTCCATTCTGTAACACGGAGACCAGAACTTAGCTGCGTAATCTAGGTGAGGCCTTACTAATGATGTATAAAGCTGTAATATAATCTCTGGACTTCTGTTGCTAACACTTCTTGACATAAATCCCAGTAATCTATTTGCCTTATTACGTACGCTTAGGCATTGCTGTCTTGGTTTAAGGTTGCTGCTTACCATCACCCTCAAGTCCTTCTCGCAATCTGTATGGCTAAGTTCTACGTTACAGTAGGCCCTCATTTAGCATGGTAGTTACGTTCCTGAAAACGTCGTGTTAGCTTAAATCGTGTTAAATAATTAAAAGAACTTATGGGAAAAATGGAAAAATAGGGTTACGTTCCTGGGAGTCCCCAAAAAGCCAAACAAGTTTTTTTTAGACCAACAGATCTTACAAATATAAAAGAGAATATGTAATTGTAGTTCATTATCATGATGTATTATGTTGTTTTTACTGTTTAAGACTACAAAATGTAACAGAAATAATAGTATTTACCTTAAATTGTGGGTGCTGATGTTTGTGGATGATTGTGAAGAGAGTGGAGAGTTATGCTGTGGCCCTACTGGGCTGAGGTGGATAGAATAGGTTCTGGAACTGAAGTCGATGGTTGTACTGAGTGTCTCTAACTTTAATAAAGTCATTCAGTAAGTCAGTCAAGTCATTGAGTAAGTCAGTCAGTCAAGTCATTGAGTAAGTCAGTCAGTCATTCATTCAGTAAGTCAGTCAGTCAAGTCATTCAGTAAGTCAGTCATTCAGTAAGTCAGTCAGTCAAGTCATTCAGTAAGTCAGTCAGTCAAGTCATTCAGTAAGTCAGTCAAGTCATTCAGTAAGTCAGTCAGTCAAGTCATTCAGTAAGTCAGTCAGTCAAGTCATTCAGTAAGTCAGTCAGTCAAGTCATTCAGTAAGTCAGTCAGTCAAGTCATTCAGTAAGTCAGTCAGTCAAGTCATTCAGTAAGTCAGTCAGTCAAGTCATTCAGTAAGTCAGTCAGTCAAGTCATTCAGTAAAACAGTCAGTCAAGTCATTCAGTAAGTCAGTCAGTCAAGTCATTCAGTAAGTCAGTCAGTCAAGTCATTCAGTAAGTCAGTCCAGTCAGTCAGTAAGTTAGTCACACAAACTTATGTTTACATCTTTTTATGTGTACAAAGTAACACTTCATTACAACCACAGGTTATGTCTTGCCTAATATCTTTGTTTTCTTCGTTAATTCTAAGACTTAACAAATGCTTAAACATTTTCTTGCCACTTTGAGGAACACTGGTATGCCTACTGGGTGACATGATTGCTTGGCAGATACAAGTTATAGTAATTTAAAGATCAAAACACAATTCACTCTCTTATTCTTCACAAACAGCTGGCTTGACGCGTATGGAATACGAATGCTGGGATGGTGGGGTGTTGTTGGGGAAAGGGAAGCATGGGAAGGCGGGTGGTCTCCCCAGCTGTTCCACAACATTAGTGCCGGCCGCTTGAGGGAATGGTTATTTGTTTTTTCTTCCTGCAAACTGTAAGTTTATTCAGGTATACACAGATACAGTTACAAAGATTATCATACATAGCAGCATATGTGTAGAGAACCTAGGATAACCCAAACTTTGGGTTATCCTAGGTTCTCTAGGATAACACTTTGGGTTATCCTAGGTTCTCTAGGATAACACTGGGTTATCCTAGGTTCTCCAGGATAACACTTTGGGTTATCCTAGGTTCTCTAGGATAACACTTTGGGTTATCCTAGGTTCTCTAGGATAACACTTTGGGTTATCCTAGGTTCTCTAGGATAACCCTTTATGTTATCCTAGGTTCTCTAGGATAACACTTTGGGTTATCCTAGGTTCTCCAGGATAACACTTTGGGTTATCCTAGGTTCTCTACACATATGCTGCTATGTATGATAATCAATGTAACTATCTCTGTATACCTGAATAAACTTACAGTTTGTGGGAAGGAAAAACAAATTCCCTTTTCCTCAAAGCATGAGGATTCTTAGAGCGGAACATAACTATGGGCTTACACTTGAAATCTCCTGATGCATTACCGCAAAGGAGCAAGGTGAAGCGATCCTTTGCTGTCTTGAAGCCTGGTGCACTTTTCTCTTGCTGACTGATATAAGTTCATGTTGGCATTTTCTTCCAGAAAACACTTGTCTCGTCAGCATTAAACATTTGATGTGGCTCATAGCCTCCCTCAGTAGGACCCCCACTGACTCAATGGTTTAACCTACCGCAGGCGACCGCGCGCTCAAAATTTTTCCCCTCCAGCGAATCGCGTAATATAAGGTTTACGTCGTGTTAGATAAAAATGTGCCGCAATTCTTCAATCGCGTAATACCCAAAACGCGGAACATAAAGTCGTGCTAAATGAGGGTCTACTGTATTTAACTTATAAGTACTTGGGTTATGGACACTCCCGAGCTTCAGAACCTTGCATTTATCTACATTGAACTGCATCTGCCACTTTTCTGACCACGAATTAAGTTTGTCTAAATCTTCCTGAAGTTCTATGACATCTATGTTTGAATTAATTATCCTACCTATCTTTGTGTCGTCTGCGAATTTGCTCATATCACTAGTAATTCCCTCGTCAAGGTCATTGATATACAGTGGACCCTCGGTTAAAGGCCAAAATCTATTCCAGAAGCTTGGCCTTAAACCGAAATGGCTATTAACCAAAATAATATTCCCCATAAGAATTAATGTAAATACAATTAATCCGTTCCAGACAAAAATATTCTAAAAAATTTTTTTTTTAACAAATCAGTATTACATACCTTTATTGAAGACTAATGCTGGCTTCTGGAAGATAGGGAGGAGTTAGTGTTTGGAAGGGGAATCCCCCTCCATAAGGACTTCAGGTAGCAAAGCTCATTTTCTGTGGTCTTTTAATGCCACTAGGATCAGCTTGAGAGTCACTCCACCAACTACACTCCCTGCATGCCTGCTACACTCCCTGCATGCCTGCTACACTCCCTGCGTGCCTGCTACACTCCCTGCGTGCCTGCTACACTCCCTGCGTGCCTGCTACACTCCCTGCGTGCCTGCTACACTCCCTGCGTGCCTGCTACACTCCCTGCGTGCCTGCTACACTCCCTGCGTGCCTGCTACACTCCCTGCGTGCCTGCTACACTCCCTGCGTGCCTGCTACACTCCCTGCGTGCCTGCACACTCCCTGCGTGCCTGCTACACTCCCTGCGTGCCTGCTACACTCCCTGCGTGCCTGCATTGACACTCCCTGCGTGCCTGCTACACTCCCTGCGTGCCTGCTACACTCCCTGCGTGCCTGCTACACTCCCTGCGTGCCTGCTACACTCCCTGCGTGCCTGCTACACTCCCTGCGTTCCTGCTACACTCCCAGTGTGCCTGCTACACTCCCTGCATATCTGCTACTCTCCTTGCCTCTATGCCTGCCTGCCTTGAATTCTATCATGTTTCTCACTTTCTTTACCAAAGGAACTTTACTAAGAACTTTCCTTGGGGCCATTGTGACTTATTTCGCAGTTGCACTTGATAAATAACCAGCAAAAACAATGGATTGTAGCAAAATGTTTGGATGAATGAGCAGAAGCTTCCTCATGCACTGAGAGACACAGGCAAACTGAAGCACAAGCGGTCCCAGCCGGCAGACCGATGCATCCTATACGGCCTCTAACCAAAAAATGGCCTCTAACTGGGAGTCGAAAAACCGGCCTTTAACCGAGTTGGCCTTTAACCAGAACGGCCTTTAACCGAGGGTCCACTGTATATTATAAATAACAGCGGGCCTAAGACTGATCCCTGTGGAACACCACTTGTTACAAGTCCCCATTCGGATTTAACCCCATTTATGCACACTCTCTGCTTCCTCTTGGTGAGCCATGACTCGATCCATGACAGCACTTTTCCCCCAATGTCATGAACTGCCACTTTCTTTAACAGTCTCTGGTGCGGTACTCTATCAAAAGCCCTACTAAAGTCTAAATAAACAATATCGAATTCTTTATCGTGATCAACAGCCTCAAAAGCTTTACTGAAGAAGGTTAATAAATTAGATAGGCAGGAATGGCCCCTCGTGAATCCATGCTGAGTATCATTAATCAAATTATGGTTATCTAGATGGCTTCTAATAATATCAGCTATAATTGACTCTAGTAATTTGCCTATAGTTGAGGTCAGGCTTATTGGGCGGTAATTTGATGGTAGTGACTTGTCCCCTGCTTTAAAAATAGGAATAACATTAGCCACCTTCCACATATCAGACACTACACCTGTTTGAAGAGATAAATTAAAAATGTTAGATATTGGTTCACAGAGTTCCATTTTGCATTCCTTAAGAACCCTTGCAAAAAGCTCATCAGGACCCGGCGATTTATTTTGTTTCAGTCGGTCTAGTTGTTTCATAACCATTTCACTAGTGACTGTGATATTACATAATTTATCTTCTTCTGGGCCTCTGTAAAAATTTATAACTGGGATATTATTAGTGTCTTCCTGTGTGAAAACCGAGAGAAAATAATTATTAAAAATAGAGCACATATTCTCATCAGTAAGATGCCCAGAGTTATTTTTAAGGGGACCTATCTTATCCCTAACTTTTGTTCTATAAACCTGGAAAAAACTTTTTGGGTTAGTTTTTGAATCCCTAGCAACTTTAATTTCATAGTCTCGTTTAGCTTTTCTTATCCCCTTTTTAACGTCCCTCTTAATGTCAGTATACTGATTTATAAGATGACCCTCACCTCTTTTTATAAGCCTATAAATTTCTTTCTTCTGCCCTAAAAGATACTTGAGCCTATTATTCATCCATTTTAGGTCATTTCTACTTGATCTAATTTCTTTATACGGGATAAATGTTCTTTGGGCAGCCTGTATAGTGTTAAGAAAACTGTCATATTGATACCTCTCTTTGTTACCCCAGTCCACAGTTGATAAGTGTTCTCTAAGTCCATTATAATCTGCTAAGCGAAAATCTGGGACCGTTACTGAATTATCCCTACTATCATACATCCATTCAATGCTAAAGGTAATTGACTTGTGGTCGCTTGAGCCGAGTTCCTCTGTAATTTCTAAATTATTAACAAGGGTTTCCTTGCTTGCCAGAACCAAGTCAAGTAGGTTATTTCCCCTTGTAGGTTCTGTCACAAACTGCTTCAAAAAGCAATCCTGAACTACTTCTAAAAAGTCGTTAGATTCTAAATTCCCTGTCAAGAAATTCCAATTAATCTGACTAAAGTTAAAGTCCCCTAGAATTACTACGTTATCGTGCCTTGTGGCCTTAACAATTTCCTCCCAAAGTAGTCTCCCTTGTTCCCTATCTAAGTTTGGAGGACGGTAAATCACGCCTAGAATCAGTTTTTCACACTCCTCTGAAAATTCTATCCAGACAGACTATGTATGTGTTATTTCAGACTTTATACCCGTTTTTATGCAACAATTTAAATGATCACGGACATAGAGTGCCACCCCACCCCCCTTCCCGATACTTCTGTCTACAGTCATCCCTCGGTTTTCGATTTTAATCCGTTCCAGATGGATCGGCTAAAACCAAAATCGGCGAAAACCAAAACTATTTTCCCCATAAGAAATAATGGAAATTCAATTAATCCATTCCAGAAACCCAGAAGTTTGGAAAAAAAAAAAATTGGGGGGGCCTTAAAGATAGATTTACATGCACAAATGAATGAACTGAATGTGGCACTTACCTTTATTGAAGACTGATGTTGCTGGATGGGAGAGAGGGAAGAGACCCTAATTTTTGGAAGTGGAATCCCCCTCCATAAGGACTCTAGGTACCAAGTCCTTATCCGGGTTCACTTCCCTGCATGCCTGCTACACTCCCTCCCTGCCTGCTACACTCCCTCCCTGCCTGCTACACTCCCTCCCTGCCTGCTACACTCCCTCCGTGCTTGTTATACTCCCTCCCTGCCTGCTACACTCCCTGCATACATGCTACACTCCCTACATACATGCTACACTCCCTGCATACCTGCTACACTCCCTGCATACATGCTACACTCCCTGCATACCTGTTACACTCCCTGCATACATGCTACACTCCCTGCATACCTGTTACACTCCCTGCATACATGCTACACTCCCTGCATACCTGCTTCACTCCCTGCATACCTGTTACACTCCCTGCATACCTGCTACACTCCCTGTATACATGTTACACTCCCTGCATACATGCTACACTCCCTGCATACCTGTTACACTCCCTGCATACATGCTACACTCCCTGCATACCTGCTACACTCCCTGCATACCTGCTACACTCCCTGCATGCATGCTACACTCCCTGCATGCATGCTACACTCCCTGCATGCATGCTACACTCCCTGCATGCATGCTACACTCCCTGCATGCCTGCTACACTCTTAAACTCCATCGTGTTTCTCACTTTCACTATCATATTTTTCTATTATTTCTTTCTTCATTTCTACAGTGTTCCTCACTTTCTTTACCAAAGAAGTGGCACTAGGAGCTTTCTTTGGGCCCATGGTAGCTTATTTAGTAGTCACACACAATAATCAAGGCCCATAAACAATGAATTGTTAATAAATGTTTTGTATAAACTCCTGGGGTGATGTTCACTCAAGCGTAAACAATGCTAGACTGCGTGACAATGTGCGTGGGTGGCGGGCCTACGGCCTTTGTATGTGCGCGGCACTGGTGGACAGGTCCCATACGGTCGGCGAAAACTAAGACAAATTTTCCCTGAAAAAAGTCGGCGAAAACCAAAATCGGCGAAAACTGGGACAAGCGAAAACCAAGGGATGACTTTACTTGGAACAATTTAAAACCCTGAATGTGACATTCGGCAGGCATGACCCGATTTTTCATATTAAACCATGTCTCAGTTATTGCAAAAACATCAATATTACCCGTACTTGCAACTAATCTCAACTCGTCCATCTTATTCCTAGCACTACGACTCTTGGTGTAATATACATTTAAAGACCCTCCTTTCTCTTTACCCTTCCTGCTCATTTCTGTTTTTCCACTATACCTATTACTGTCCTTGTCACCTAGTGCCACTGGCTTTCTAATATCCACCTTATTCTGCCTATGACTACTACACTGGGACTTCACTGTTTTCCCCCCATAACCCATACCACTAACTTTTTCTAGTTTAAAGCCCTAACAGCTCCCTCCACTGCAGTTGCAAGTGCCCCCACCCCAGACTTAGATAATTGAACCCCATCCCTGGCATACATGTCATTTCTGCCATAGAAGAGGTCCCAGTTGTCAATGAATGTTACTACATTTTCCTTACAGTATTTGTCCAGCCAGCAATTGACACCAATTACCCTGGACAACCATTCATTTCCAACTCCTCTCCTTGGCAAAATACCACATATGACAGGGTTCCCAGCCTTCTTCCTAATTCTGTCTATTGCTGACCTGTAGCTGCTAATCAGCTCCTCACTCCTACGTCTGCCAACATCGTTGCCTCCAGCACTGAGACAGATAATAGGATTGCTCCCATTACCTCTCATGATGTCGTCCAGACGGCTAACAATATCCTTCATCCCTGCCCCAGGATAACATACCCTCTGCCTCCTATTCCTATCCTTAAGACAAAATCCCTATCCATAAACCTAATCTGACTATCCCCAACTAAAACAATGTTCTTACCTCTACTGGCGGTGTGCATGACGTTCTCGACGGTCTTAGTAGAGATGGTCTTCGCTGGAATGTCTTCACATTCGTCTGATAACAAGGAAAAAGAGTTGCTGGTTTTCACAGCAGTCTCCTGGACCTTCTTCAACTTCAGCTTTGTCCCTTCAGATCCGACTAGCATCCATTCGTTGGTCTGATCATCGGCGACATTGTTCCGGGGATAATCCTTGCATATACCCTTCAATCGTTTAATTTCTCTTCTAGCTTCCGTTAATTCCGCCTTCATTTGGAGATATAGCTGCTTGTAGTCAAGGGAAGCCATCATCCAATCTCAGATAGCTAAAAACGGAGAGCACAGTAGAAAAGTCTTCACAGACCAAAGATGGTTCAGTCCACAGAGTACACTAGACACGTCCTCACTGAGCCTTTTTGTTTAGTGTGACTTTGTAAATGGTAAAAGTCGGACCGAAACGTCGTCGTAAGCTCCTCTCTTCTATGTGCGGGTTATTTGTGTAAAAACAGAATAGGGGAATTAGTAGATGGGGAGTTGGAGGTATTGGGAAGATGGCAGGAATATTTTGAGGAGCTGTTAAATGTTGATGAAGAGAGGGAGGTAGTAATTTCATGCATTGGCCACAGAGATATTACATCGTTTAGGAGTGAAGAAGAGCTGCATGTTAGTGTGGGGGAGGTGTGTGAGACATTAGGTAGAATGAAAGGGGGTAAAGCAGCTAGAACTAATGGAATCATGACAGTAATATTAAAAGCAGGGGAGGATATAGCTTTGGAGTGGTTGGTACTTTTGTTCAATAAATGTTTGAAAGAGGGAAAGGTACCTAGGGATTGGCAGAGGGCATGTATAATTCCTTTATATAAGCTAAAAGGGGACAAAAGAGATTGTAAAAATTATAGGGGAATAAGTTTATTGAGTATACCAGGAAAAGTGTATGGTAAGGTTATTATTAACCCTTTGGGGGTCCAAGGACCCTCTCCGAAACTCGTTCTCAGGGTCCACGAATTTCAAAAAAAAAAAAAAAAAAATCTTATGAAATGATAGTTTTTTTTCTAAATCTAATAGGCTAAAAAATATATTTTTGCGATCAATACTCGCCGAGATATAGAGGATTGAAGTTGACGAAAATTGAACCGCTGCCGGCAACATCGGTGACTGCCGGTAATTTTCTATTTTATGGGTGTCAGGGGAACGCCTTCCACCTGAACAAAATATAATGGAAAAAATAATAAAAACAAATAATGACTCTTGGGTAGGAAATAAACTAAGAATTTTAAGTTTTTAATAAAATATATAAAAAAAAATACGCCGTTGTGGTTCTGGCAGGATGGAGAGTATGAGAATATAAGGCTCAGGTTGAGTCTCTGGTGTAGACGAGATGTTGGATGGTTATCCTGGGTAGTTAAGAATTCTCGTGTGCCACTTGGTCGAGGTACGTAAGACTTAGAAGCGGAAGAGTAGACAAAACCAAGTCAGAGAGACGTACATCTAGCTCCTTCAAAATGGGCGTCTGTACCAGCTGACTAGGCCAGCAGCAGAGCTGATAAAGATAAATAATGGTTACCACAAGTAAGCAAACATAACACGTAAGAAAGAAAAAGGATAGAATGTTCACTTTAAGATGGAAGTAATTACTGTTAACCCTAAGTCAACCACAAACAAAATATACACCTGGTAGAGCACCTTACCTGTTCAGGAGAAGTGTGGAGGTGTAGTGACTCTCCACAGTTTTGCTGTTCACCAGGTAAGGTAACTACCACAAGAAAAGGGGGGGTTCGGCATCGGCCCGCTAGAGGGAAGCACCGGCTGAACCCGAGAATGATCGCCGGCAGACAAACAACCTTAACCCATAATTATACTCCACTTTTCCTTCACAATACCCCCTTTCCAAAACTTATGGTCGAAGGTAATAAGTTAAACAGTGGGAAAAGTACTATGTACAACCTTGGCTCAGCCAATCTGAAAAGTGGTTTTCAGAGCCCGATATATAAATAACTTTAAACTTGTAGGCCTGAATAACCAAAGCCCATCTCAAGAGTCTGCTATTTGTACCTTTGAAGTTTTCTAAATACATGAGTGGTTTGTGATCATTTTCAAGAATGAAGGGTTTCCCATACAAGTAGTATTTGAACCTACTTATACCCCACACTAAGGCGTAACATTCCTTTTCCACAGTAGAGTACGTATCTTTCTTCCCGTGGTAGAAGCTTCTTACTGGCAAAAGATACCGGGAACAGAGTCTCATCGTAATACTGCAGTAAAACAGCACCGAGTCCAGAATGAGAGGCATCTGTTCGGAGACAAAAGACTTCGTTAACATCTGGTAATTTTAGGACAGGAGGGTTCGAAAATATTCTTTTAATTTGTTCGAAGCTTTGTTTTGCTTCATCAGAACAAACCAGTGGTTCTTTCACATTCTTTTTTAAATAGTCTGTAAGAATGGAAGTCAGACCACTTAAGTTTGGGACAAAACTTCTGTAGAAGTTTACAGATCCAAGGAAACGTCTTAGCAACTTTTTTGTACTAGGAAAAGTGCATTCAAGTACAGCTTTAGTTTTGTTAGGAACAGGCGATAAAGAACTGTCTGAAATAATGAACCCTAAGTATTGTATTTTGAAGAAACCAAGAAAACACTTCTGTGGTTTGACTGTAAGGCCATGAGCTCTTAGTCTCTTTAAAACAAGCTACAGTGTTGAAAGATGATCTTCCCAGACATGCGTCATGATGTAAATGTTATCAAAATACACCGAAACATTCTTTAAGTCGAAGAGGACTATTCTCATAAGCCCGCTAGAGGGAAGCACCGGCTGAACCCGAGAATGATCGCCGGCAGACTAACAACCTTAACCCATAATTATACTCCACTTTTCCCTCACAATGGGGTTAAATCCGAATGGGGACTTGTAACAAGTGGTGTTCCACAGGGATCAGTCTTCGGCCCGTTGTTATTTATAATACAGTAGTCCCTCGGTTTTCGCCGAAAATTCGTTCCAGACTGCTGCTCAAGTGCCATTACCGAACGAATTCACTTCCTTAATAAATAATGTCACGTAGGTTAGTCTATTTCAGACCCCCAAAAATACACTTGCAACAGCACTTACGAAAATACACTTACATAAATGTTCGAGTTTGGAGATGCACGAAAACCGAGGGACCACTGTATACAGTGGACCCTCGGTAACGAAATTAATCCGGTCCAGTAGCTATTACTTAATCTGAATCTTTCGTAATCTGAAACCTTATTTCCCATAAGAAATAATGAAAATACAGTGGTACCTCGAGTTACGATGGTCCCCAAAATCGCCGTTTTATGTAAATTTATTTTTTTAAATGCTTTTGTAGGTATATTTTTGGGGGTGTAAAAGGACTAGTCTATTTTACATTATTCCTTATGGGGATAAATTCGTTTGGTAATGGCACTTGAACAGCATTCTCGAATGAAAAAATATCGTAACTCGAGGTACCACTGTACAATTAATTAATTCCACAAAAAAATAATCACTCAAAAAAAAAAAAAAAAAAATTTACTTACCTTTATTGAAGAGTTGCAGGCATCTGGAAGGTAGAGTTGCTGACAGGGGCAGGGTGTTAATGGTTGGAAGGGGAATCCCCCTCGAAAAGGACTTCAGGTAACAAGTCCCTCTCTAGGGTTACTTCCCCTCTTGGTCTTTTAATGCCACTAGGACCAGCTTGAGAGTCACTAGACCCCTGCCTGGTGAAGTAACTATCCACAGTCCTCTGTTTCTGGCGACTCTTCAACACTTTTCTGAAGTACAACATGGCTCTGTCACTGAAGTGGTTGCACAGAAGGCTCATTTCAGCTTGCTCAGGGTGGTATCTTTCAACAAATGTCTGCAACTCATTCCACTTTGTACACATCTCCTTCAGCACTGAAGAAGGCACCTCCTTATCTCTCTCTCTCCTCCTGTGAAGCAATAACCTCAGCTGTGGTCTGTTGCTGTTCCAGATGAAGCTCTTGCAGCTCTTCAGTTGTTAGCTCTACCCTGTGCTCCTCCACCAACTCTTCCACATCCTCACCACTCACCTCTAACCCCAGGCTGTTCCCCAATTCCACAATATCTTTCACAGCATGTTCCACAACAGGCACAGGGTCATCAGGGTCAGGGTCAGCCTCAAATCCTTCAAAATCCCTCTTTTCAACACAATCCGGCCACAGTGGTCTCCAAGCAGAGTTCAGAGTCCTGGAAGTCACTTCCTCCCAAGCCTTACCTATAAGGCCTATGCAATGCACGATATTGAGGTGTTCTTTCCAGAACTCTCTTAGGGTCAATTCAGAGTCATTGGTCATATTAAAGCACCTCTGAAACAGTGCTTTGGTGTACAGTTTCTTGAAGTTGGAAATGACCTGCTGGTCCATGGGCTGGATGAGAGGAGTGGTGTTAGGAGGCAAGAACTTCACTCTGATGAAATTAAACTTGTCAGACAAACACTCTTGCAAGTTGTGAGGATGAGCAGGAGCATTGTCCAGTACCAGGAGGCACTTGAGTGGCAATTTCTTTTCCAGGTGGTATTTTTTTCACACTAGGGCCAAACACTCCAGTCAACCATTCCTTGAAAATCTCCATAGTGACCCATGCCTTGGTGTTAGCTTTCGAATGCACACACAATTTATTCTTGTCAACACTGTGTTTTCTGAAGGGTCTGGGATTTTCTGCGTGATGCACCAGTAAAGGCTTCACTTTAAAATCATTGGCATTGGCACACATCATAAGAGTTTACCTGTCTTTCATAGGCTTGTGTCCTGGCTGCGCCTTTTCCTCCTGAGTAATGTAGGTCCTGTTGGGCATTTTCTTCCAAAACAGGCCTGTTTCATCACAATTAAACACTTGTTGGGGGAGGAATTGTTCAGCCTCTACGAACCCCTTGAATTCCTGCACAAATTTTTCAGCTGCACGTTTGTCTGAGCTCGCTGCCTCACCATGCCTCACAACATTGTGTATGCCACTACGTTTCTTAAACTTCTCAAACCAGCCTTTGCTGGCTTTAAAATCACTCCTCACCACTGGTTCCATGCATTGTCTTCACAAGATCTGCGTGCAACTTCTTTGCCTTTTCACAAAGTATAGCCATAGAAATACTATCACCCGCTCTCTGTTTTTCATGGATCCACACCAACAACAACTTCTCAACCTCATCCACTGTTTTCAATCTTTGTTTCGTTAACAAATTAACCCCTTTTGCAACATTAGCTTCCTTGATCTTATTTAACTGTGCCAGGATAGTGCTGATAGTAGATGGAGTTTTCTTGTACATCCTGGCAAGATCACTCAGACGTACACCACTCTCATATTTTTCTATGATTTCCTTCTTCAGTTCGATGGTGTTCCTCACTCTCTTTACCACAGGGGTGCCACTAGGAAGCTTCTTTGGACCCATGATGACTTATTTCACAGTGACAATAACTAAACCACCAAAAAAGACACCAAATATATTGTGAATCTTTGAAAGAGCGCGCTAGGTAATGTTCTCTCAATGGTAAACAACGCTTCACTGGCGTCCTGCGCTTGTGCGGAGCAGGCGGACACGTCTAATACTTTTCGCTAACCGATTACGAAAAAAGCTTTCGGTTTCCGAAGCTTTCGTTGACGGAATCTTTCGTTAACCGAGGGTCCACTGTATATCAATGACCTTGACGAGGAAATTACTAGTGATATGAGCAAATTCGCCGACGACACGAAGATAGGTAGGATAATTGATTCAAACATAGATGTCATAGAACTTCAGGAAGATTTAGACAAACTTAATTCGTGATCAGAAAAGTGGCAGATGCATTTCAATGTAGATAAATGCAAGGTTCTGAAGCTTGGGAGTGTCCATAACCCAAGCACTTAAAAGTTAAATAAAGTAGAACTTAGCCATATAGATTGCGAGAAGGACTTGGGGGTGATTGTAAGCAGCAACCTTAAACCAAGACAGCAATGCCTAAGTGTACGTAATAAGGCAAATAGATTACTGGGATTTATATCAAGAAGTGTTAGCAACAGAAGTCCAGAGGTTATATTACAGCTTTATACATCATTAGTAAGGCCTCACCTAGATTACGCAGCTCAGTTCTGGTCTCCATATTACAGAATGGACATAAATTTGTTAGAAAACATTCAGCGTAGAATGACTAAATTAATACATAGCATTAGAAATCGTCCTTACGAAGAAAGATTGAAGACCCTTAAATTACATTCACTTGTAAGACGTAGAATGAGGGGAGACATGATCGAGGTATACAAGTTGAAAATGGGTATTAACAAAGGGGATATAAATAAGGCCTTGAGGATATCTCTCCAAGAGAACCCGCAATAATGGATTCAAGTTAGATAAGTTTAGATTTAGAAAGGATATAAGAAAGTATTGGTTTGGAAATAGGGTAGTTGATGAGTGGAACAGTCTGCCTAGTAGGCTTATTGAAGCTAGGACCTTGGGTAGTTTCAAATTTAGGTTGGATAAATTCATGAGTGAGAG